>LR543267.1:720-32356 GCA_900536305.3 Caenorhabditis sp. 40 LS-2015 | reverse complement strand
GGGGGGGGGGGGGGGGGGGGGGGAGAACATTTGAATATTCTTCCTCCTCTTCTACAGTAGAAAGGAGGAGGCAAAAGATAAAACATGTGGGATGGAGGGAGGTAAAAAGAGATGAGCTCCGAAGGAATTCGGGTGGCGGTCAACGGGGTGACAGGTGCTTATGAGTTATGGCTGGGATGTGGGGGAAATGCGGTGGGGTAGATTTGAAATCTGGAGCAAGGTTTTATGATAGCTGAATGTGACACCCACGGATCTAGCCAGCTAAATTATTGACGATAATACAAACACAGATTCCCCGGAAACCTTCTATTGGCACCCTTCGCAAGAAGGTGTCAACAGTACCCCTTTCTTTTTCTTCACAATGACCTAACAAGGAGGGACCACTCGACACCACAGCTTCCACCCGTGTGCATCCTACCACCACCCTTCCCGTTCAAATTCTCCTCCTATTGTCCGTGCCCGTCAAAGGTTATTGCCACCCACCCGTCCTTCTAACGGAATTCAAATGCATAATACATATACGCGCATATAATTAGAGCCAGTCCCCTCTATTCAACAAAAAAAAGAGGGAAGAAGACAGTATTCAAATACCTCGACTACTGTATTCTGAGGATATCTAATACCTAATTGACATGTCTCTCTTTCTCTTTGTAGACCTGTGCATGGGACCGACACACACACACAAGTCAAAAAGGCACAGAAGGACTTTGGTAAATAAACTTTTTCATATATTGGCCAGGTATTGAATGAAATGACGGCTTGCAAAACGAAAGAAGAAGCTAGTGGTGATAAATAGGAGTCGTCTGGTTGAGTGGTGGGAAAGGAAGGAAGCGGAGATTGACTGGTTGTAAAAGTTATTACACTTTGGCGCGGGGGACCCCCCAAATGACACCTACCAGATGTTTGAGTACTCTGAATTCAAATTTGACCCTCCAGTAATAATCTGAAAGATTCCAAAGCACCCAGTTTCGCGAATCCTAGCTTCAAACCCACAGTTACAGTCAGTCAGTTTCACTAAGACGGGAACTCATATAAGTCTATAATTTTCAAGAAAGTATCGTTTGTACCTTGTACTAGCCTAAACCGTTTTCTGACCTTCAAAAACTTTCCAAACTTATCTACTATGCGGATCCGCCGTATGCTAAAGGATCATAAACCTCTTATAGCGGAGTCAGTTTGTCTCTGATGCAACTCGAACTCGTTACGCAATCTGAAAACCGTATCGAGTGACCCCCTCCCAGATTATGATGTCTCCATTAATACACTCACCCGAAGCACTTTTTTAGAGGGCCATATGGATAACAAGAAAAAACATACATTCAAATCTAATCCCCCTCACCACCATCATCGCGCATTATAGACACTTGAAGCGAGGTGGATGACAAACATATGGGGGATCTTTATATATACTGTAAGTATTCATTCGATGGATATTTTGAGGGATTACACTCGTTCTTATGGGCCCTAGGTAATGGCCGTGTTTATTTGTGACATATGAGAAAGTGCCAACAATCTTGAAGGACTAATGAAGGTAGTTTAGCACAACGGAGTGTGGGGAAAATTGGGCTAGATGAGGACAAGATTAGAGCACAGTGCTTTAACTGATTAAAACATGGAAATGTGTACTGCTGACGAAAATTTCAGATACCTCGATAGCCTGGGCAAAAGTTTCAATCATCTACCCGCTAGATGTTCGGACAGTTGAGGAACTCAAAGTTGAGAAAATTCTGGAAAGTACAAAAGTTTGAATAGTAGAAAACCATCCTCATTGGAATCCGGCGAGACCTCTATAACTTGCATCTAGCTTAGCTCCCTACAAACCCAGTTACAGTGCTCAACCGTGGATACAAGAAAGAAAGAGGTTTGTAAGTCATGAGACTTCCAGAAAATGACCATAAGGAAAATTCGAAATACCTTCATGTTCCTCGGATACTATTCAAACATTTTCCTTTATGTTGGTGTAATTTCGGTTGGAGTTAGCTTCCTGGAAACTGATTTGCAATCTCCAATCTGTCTAAACCTAAATGACTTGAGCTAGAGTAAAAATAGGTATCTTGAAACCCCTATTCGGCTAGAAGACACTAAGCTCACCTGACCACTGAAATTCACACCTCTCCATAAAAAGCTTACTAGCCAAGAATACGTGAGCGTTTCTTACGCAACCAACAGGCACCCAGAATGCATTGTGAGTGTCTGCGAGTGTGAGTGAGTGAGTGCCAAAGAGTGACATAACGTTCCCGGGAGGCAGCATCCTCTCGGGGTGGGTGCAGATGGTCCCCGCCCTCACAGTACGAGATCTACCTCATTGTTGACTGTAATCTTCTCTCTCTCTCTCCTTTATCTCGTAAATAAGAGGGAGAAAGTGGACCACTCGTTTTTTTTTCTTGTTGCATGAGCCGACAAGATTGCGCACAGTAGGGGGTGTGGACGGACAGGTGTTGCGCAACTGTCAAAGGAGATTCGCGCACGTGGCAAAATGGTCCGGATGGTCGGAAGAGTTGGTAGACGAGGTGTGGCCATGTGGTTGATGGTCTAGAGATTCGGTGGAAGATAGACTAAGATTCTCTGAAGCTTCTCAGGTTTCTCCTGGTTTCGAACAAGCTGGTGATAAAGCTCTGTATCCTGTTTGTGGTGTGAGTTCAGCTAGAATCCGCAGAATCCCCTAGATTTTCGAAATTTCTCACAGATCTGATAGTCCACCGTTTCTGACGATCCGAATGACATGGTCCCGATTATCTCCGAAACATTTCCTGTTCAACTGTAGATTTTCCTCATTTCTCGACGAGTAACATACTACTGTCGCTCACATTGACTTCGACCCACCAATGCTTACCTAACCTCTCGCCCACCTGCCCTCTTTGCTTTCTCCTCAAACCACCACAGGAAGCCAAAAAACGCCTTCGTTTCCCGCGCAATCGCCCCCCGTCCATCTGTTGCTATGACCCCAGAAACAGAGATCATTACATTCTGGGAAACGCAGACACCAGTCAAATATTACTGTCTGCAGGCATGTGCAGCGATGAGGTTATGAGGCAGATGTTGTCTAGGACGGCTACTGGATAGATCTCTCTAATTATGCACACCGAATGAAGACAGAGAAAGAGAGAGATTGTATATTATGAGGGAAGACGATGTAGAGGAATGAGAATGAGCGATGATGATGATGGGAACAGATTTGTTGGTTTCTGGCGGGGGAGAATATTGAAATGGATAGTAAAGAGCAGATGGTGGATATGGGTCAAAATCGAAGCTTTCAAATTGGTGGGTCAAATAATTTTCAAAAAATCAGAAAGTGGCCATCTATTATCCAATGCACTCCATCTGAATAATTGTTGTTAAAAGTGGGCCATGTTTCGAAACCCTCAAAATTCGAATTAAGGGGACCCATGAACTTTTAGGGGATCATACAAATTTCATAAAAATCTCGTTGCAGTCAAGTTTCCAATCAAATGATTTGGAACAGATAATCCACAAGAAATTCGTTACCTATCCCATAAATTATCACAAAATTTGATCTACCAGAACTGAAGTTACAGCCAAGTCTTCTAACAAGGCATTATCTCAAGTCTGGTCACCCAAAACGACAAATCAACACTTCCTATTTCGAACACCCTCCTATCAAAAACCGAAACCAGTTCTTCCCCCGGCCTTCCGGTGAAAACAAAAAAGGAGAAAGGTGTTGCCTAATGAAATGCAAATGTAAGTCAGAGAAAATGATGATCACCCATTGGGGGGTGCGTCGTCCTTCAAGTAATAGTGAAAGAAAACGAGGCGCCGCTGCTGCTGGTGGCGGTGAAAACCGAAAGCGAACACCACTTTCTTTCTTCCCCGCCACCCCGATTGTTTCATTTTTTCTAGAGAGGGGGGCACGGGGGCACCAGGGCACCGGCGCGAAATTGGGGTCAGGTGCGGTTCATTACTTTTTGATTAGTACCCGGGTGGTCGTGTCTTTGTGGATATAGTCGGCGTTTGCGATTGGTGACAGGTTGAATTCGAAAAAGTTCTCTTTTGTGGATCGCTATCTGATCGTGACCGTAATTGGGTTGTAGAGTTGATTATCAGAAATCGAGATGTATGCATGTTTTTATGGTACTCTCTGGTCCTAAATCAGTGGCCATAATTGGTCCGACAACAAGTGGTAAACTTCTGGAATCAGAACACAAGATTTGCACACGATTACAAGTATACGAGATAGCCGATCTTGAGAACCTATCAAGACTGATGGCCCTTACAGATGCTCAATCTTCCTCAATCTGTTTGACACCCCATGTGGAAGTTGAGACCAGGGAAAGGCTCACTGGTAGAGTTTTCAATTCCCCTAATCCTCCCCGTCTCTCCCGTTGAGCCTTCCCCTCCTCTCTCTATCCCGCGGAGAATTCAAATATCCCGGGTGGCGAATGAATGGTCCGTCCGTCCTCTCACCAAATGTATGTCTTGGTGACCTCTCGCAGATTCGGATCAATCCGTTCGGTTAGAGACCGTTGGATATCGCGAGACGAGGGGACCATGTGAATTGAGGAGGGTGTTGGCGGGATGAAGGGGGACCTCTTCGGTGTGTTGACTGAGCACACAGAGATGGAGGATAGTGGTGGTTGTGGTGGTGGTCCGCGTGGTTTTTGAATGTGTCACGAGATCGAGATCAGGGGCAGAGAGAGAAGACAGGTTCAGAGTGATGAAGTAATGATGGAAACTTGAATAGGCACAGTTCAAAGGTTACGATTCTGAGACGATTTTTGAGTTTCTTTTCTCGTTGGAAAGTACTAACTCAGTCAATTGAAATCAACCTTCAAGTTTTTCTACTTCCAATACCACAAACTGCTAGCGATTCTCATATAAATCTCTTCTCCTAATACCCGCATTATTCCATACTCCACACTCTCCCAGACGTTTTTTCTAGTAGGTCTCAATATCCTTCGCCACTCATCACTCTGTATTATTTACCCTCCACACATTCCTGAGATCATAAAAGTCTCTCTCTGGTCTCATCAGAAATGCCGCCACAAGGAGACTTCTCTAATGGTCCGTGAATAGTGCACACAGTGGCAACACACTAGGGCACCTCATCATCAGTAGTCATTTGCACGTTATTAGTGCTAGATGAAGTGTCCCCCATTATCCATTATTAGCAGTGTGTGACATAGGAAAAACGAGAAGAAGTGCCAGCGAAGCATTTGAATTTCAAATGCAAACCATTTTCTCTCTCTCGGCTAGCAACGTCTCCAGACAAACGTCTTCATCGTCTCCAGAATAGGCTCGTAAAACGACGTGATAATTGGCGGAGAGAGAGAGATGTGGTGAAAACGGAAGGGACGGCGCCGACAGGCACTCCGTTACCTAGCCGGTGGTAAAAATGGGGAGAAAGTTTGAATTGTGGGGTACGAAAAGTGAATTTTAGGATTCTAGGTCGAATGGGAGACGGAAAAGGGGACAAGATATGGGGGAGTCAAGGATGGGAAAAAAAGTCGCGGAAAAAAGAAAATGAAGGATTTATTGGGATCTTCGGTGATCCAATAGATTCCTAGACTCGAAATTTTGAACACTTTGAGAATCTCTAGAGACTTAAAATTGAAAATTTCTTGAACTCCAAGAGACCCATTCTGTACTCCTGAGATCTGAGACTACCAAAAATTTTGGAACCAGTTCAGAACTTCGGACTTTAGAAACTTCAAGCTGGTCAGAATTTTCAAGACGATTCTGAATCTTAGAATATCTGAGACTCTTAAATTTCGGATATTAGAGTTGAAAGAAATTGAGTAGTCATAAGATTCAAGGATCCTCAGGAGCAGATATTTAAAAATTCAGACTCTAGGAACAAGGGGATTCCTATGATTCTAAATTGAAGAACTTTTTTTGAATTTCAGTCTCGGATTTTAAAATTCATAAGAGCCTTATGAGTCTCCAGAATCCTTCAGAATATTCGAGCCGAAACATGATCATTAAAAAATACGTACTGAAGACAATCCGATTCAATAAAAATTACAACCGAAAAATTCAAAAATGTCACAGCAATTCCAAACCGAACAACTGCCCCCGTCACAAATGAAAAACAGCAGAATATTACAGCTAGCCACCGAAACCACCAATCTCAACTGATTCCATTTGTGTTGTAAACATTTTCAAAGTAGTAGCTCATCTCCTTGTCTCGAGAAGAAGGAGAAGAAGAAGAAGGAGAAGCTGCGCGGAAGGTCGTGCCAGCCGCCAACTAAGAAACTATTAATTGCGGCAACAACTGCCAAGGGGATTACATCGGATTCCAAATGGTACTCTTGGGGTTTTCGAATGGCAAGAGAACAACAAAATTGTCTCCGAGAAGGGAGAGAAGGTCAAAATGAACTGGGGGCTTATCCAGAATGATCCGACAAGAGCAACGTCTTCAGAAGTCGTCACGTCGCCAGAGACAAAACTAAAATTACAAGAAGCAGAATTGAAACTGACTAGATGATTCTGGCGCCGAACCTTCAAAGTCTACGAATCCATTCGGAACATGCCATTCCGTCACCATCTGTGCCCGAGGCAAGCCTCCTGAATGGCGCAATTCAAACGATTCGCCGTCGTCGCGGTTCACCTTGGGTGCGGATTCGAAGGAATCCACGAAATGAAAAAGTGTCAGTTATACATTTTTTTTCCGGACGGACAAATGGCGCGGATCGGCATGCGGATAGAAAGAAGAGAGGCCGTTTTGTATTTCGAATAATTCATTCTCCATGGCCGTTCGTTTTTTTTTTCTGTTCGTTGCCTTTTGTTATATGGGCTTCTATTTAAAAAGTGGTTTGAATTGAGCGGATGGATTGGAGGAGGTATGATTCGAAGAAGGATCTGAGAAGTCTGGAGGTCGATACTTTCGAAAATCCAGTCAAAATCAGAACATCAATTCATTGAAATTAATTGAGAACACCAATTCCTCAACCACTCAATTTATCACATTGTCATCAGGATCACTTTCTACTTGATGGACTACTGTCCTAGAATGCCGAAAGTTAAGGATGTTCTTCGACGATATCTTTGATCGGCTGCTTGAAAAGGGTTCTTGAAAGGTGCGAGATTCCAACTAGCATGTTTTTTTCGGAGCGAACCGGTTTTCCGATGATGTCAAAGTTAGAGCACCTGTGAAGTCAAAAAGTCAACAATTTTAATACAAAACCTATACTCAAATTCAAAAGTCAACACTTACAGTTTCCCTGAATCTTGAAGCAGTCAAAATCTACAGTATTCTAATAGTATAGAAAAAAACTAGAACTGAAAGTAGCCCAAAAACTCTAAACGACCACAACTTCCATTATCACGGAGGCTTAGCACAATTACCGTATTTACTGTATTATGACAACCCTTGCCGTCATGTTGATCAAACTTATATCGGTTCCTGTAACAGTTATCGAAAAGTGGGCAATTAACTAAATGTTGCTCAGGTCTTCATCAACATTTTCCTAGTTGACCGCTTTTTGATAACTTGTACTGCTACCAAGATAAGTTTGGTCAAAGTGACGGGACGGGGTGCCGTTATAATACAGTAAATACGGTAGTCAGAGTGATGCAAAACATAGATCAAAAGGAAATTCTCAAACTGTCACCCTTCAAACTTCATAAACCCCTTTTCCCCTTCCCTTTCCAGCTGGCGTCATTTCTAGGTAACCTAATTTGTCTGTCTCCAAAAAGTGCAGGCTTTCAGGACCACCCGCTGTGGTGGGCCGTTCGTTTTGCAAAAGTGTTTTCGAACTAGTAGTTGCCTCAACCATATTGGCATACTAATACAGATTCCATCTTCTTCTTTCTGGGTGTCACGTCCTTGGCGCCAGCGACGCCAATCGAGTAGGGGTGACCGTGACGCTAACTGTCTTGAGAGGGGGGCGCCGAAAGGTTTCGAACCAACACCGTATTGGCTCTAGGAGACGCCGTACTAGGCACCACATTTGGTTTCAAATTGAGATGAACTATGACGATAAGCGGGCGGCGGATAGTTAGGGTGAAGGTAGGTAGTTATAAATTGACCTGTGAGGTTTTGAAAATTGACGAGGGAGATGAAGATCCAGGTGTACGGAATATGAAGAGTCTGTAATTAGGATGGGTTCAGTGGAAAGGTCGAAAGGCGGTAAAAATGTTGAACGGGTTGAAATTATGGTAGGATATGATTGATGAGAAAATTGGAAATTGATTTGAATTTGAAAATTCAGTTAGAATTGTAATAGACCGAAAATGAAGTAACAGATTGTTATTACTCAGGGATCGCTGTTTGAAATTATACTAACCAAGGCTTGAATAAAAGGATTCTTGAAAAGAGGGTTCGAAAAAAATTGTGTTAAGATCTTGATAATAGGATGGTAGAGAACAATTGCAACAGTGTCTAATACCCGGTAAGTTAGGCTTCTGAACACCTCAAAATCCATATTTCAATCTTCCATCGCATTCCTAAACTCCAAAAACCGCAGCGGAAACCGTTCCAGGGAAAAATTCAAAAAGTTGCCGAACACGACCAAGTACGCGAGCGGTTAGGTGGGTGAACTCATACGGATGATTAGTCATGAAAACGGTCACTGGGACAGCGGGGCAAGTGGGCGAAATGCGGTAAAATTTGAAAAACCAGTGTGTCCTGAGAAAACGGTCTGAACAGTCTGTATTCAGGGATGGTTGTTAAAAAACTTCTAGAAAAAAATTCAAACTGTCCCGCGACTTTTCCTAGAGCCGTCTCAGCTATGTGTTCAAGTTAATTGATGTGAACCCGTTTGAACGAAAGTCAACGACGGTATTTGATAAGGGGGTTGTTAAAGGTGGAAAAGAGGGCAAACGAGAGGGAACGAAGAGATTTGAATTTGGAGAGAAGGGGAACGGGGAAAGGAATGCTAGAGAAGCTCGAGAAAGATAGTGAGAAGTTGGGACGGATTTCGGGTTGCTGAAAATGACTGGAAATGGAGAAACAATTGTTCAAAATGCAACGGACCATATTGAAATTAGAATTTGAAAAAAAAAACCAAAGCCAATTTTTGGAATTTGGCTTACCAGGGAACTTTTCAAGTCGATCTTGCAACCAGCAGAAACAATCTCAAAGTGCAAAAAAGGACTCTGCAAGCCTATTTTTGACACTTCGAGAGGGTATAAGCCTATAACTGGTCTTCTAAATTTGACTTAAAAGGTTTCCTGGTTAAACAAGAAGCAAAAAAACTTTGACCAAGACGAAGATCCTAAGTCTGAAAGAACTGACTGGACCGAAAAAGAGCTGCATGATTGAGTTCAAACCGATCACTTTGACCAAATTTATCTCGATTTCTGTACTTGACATCATAAAGTGATCAACGAAAAAAAACGTTCCTTTCGTTGTATTCAACATTTTGTTAGTTGACCACTTTTTTATAACTGTTACAGGAGCCGAGATAAATTTGATCAAAGTGATCAAAAACGGATTCCGATATTTTCAAAGTTTCGAGACGCTTGGGTGGCTGAAATTGAGAATAGCTCATTCTGAGCACCAATTTTCAAAAACTGTGCCGTTCGAATCGAGAGAAAGGGCGTCCCCTCCTGTCTCGTCTTCCTTTTTATGACACATCCCCGGGAACGAGTCATCCCAAAAAAAAAATGGAGGGCAGTGGTACGGACAGGAACCACCACCTTCTCTATTGGCAACTTTTTGAATTTGTTTGGGGAGAGACAGATGAAAAGGAGAAGCCATGCAGGCATAGGAGATAGATACATTTGAAAGGTTCAAAAAAGTGACAAATGATGAATAGAGAGAGAAAGGAGAAAGTGAGAATCATCAAGGGGGGAGAAAGTATTAGTAGGAGGAGAAGAGAAAACCGATGGCGGGATGGAAAGTGAAATCGAGGAAATCATGGCCTTTTTTGTGGTCAGGTGGCGTAAGAAGGAATTGGATTCCGTTTGAGATGTTCCGGCTTAGCTGTTTTTTTTTTGGTTGTTGGCTGGCTGGGCTTGTAATTTGAATTGCTAATTCTATAGAATCAATGAAGTCTTCTAACCTTCCAGAAGTTTCCCAAAGCTCTCAGCAACAAAATGTTACAATCTCACACAAGCTCAATAAAGTTTTTGAATGTTCTCTGTTCTCTTATAATTACAACCAGGCGCCATTGTTTAATAGCACGCCAACCCCATATAAACTGTGCGAAGATGAAAAAAGAAACATTTTTTTTGTTTGGCTTGCAAATAATGGAGGAAATACCAATGGATGGAGGAACGGAGAGGCTAGAAGAGTGGGTTTGAACTTTTAGGAAACCCAGAGGGTTTTTAGACCGCAAATTGAAAACCAGAACCCTTTTTTTTTTGAAAATTTGAAGTCACAAACTATTCACACAATTTCAGATTATACAGATACAGTTTTGGTTTTCTTAAGTGACAAAATACTATCGGCTATCTGGTTCCAGACTACTCCAAATTTGGCTCTTAGTGAGTTTTGAAATTTTCCAGAAAACCCATGGTCTTCAAAACTGGAAATCTCAAATTTTCGATACAACAAACTACTCCTATAATTCCAGAATTCGGCTACAGAATTCGGCTAGAATTCGGCTAGAATTCGGCCAAAATTCAACTACAAGAATTCGGCGACAAAAACGCATCAAGAATTTCTGCTAAATTTTGCAAAGTTCACTCGAGCATCCGGCACACCTTTCGGTTCGGAGCCTCGAGAAAAGAAAAAGTTTAAAAAAAGTTACGGTCGAGAAAAAAGGAGAAGAGCAGCGGAGGTGCCGCGCACTTATTATTCATTTATGATTCAGAGGCGGTGGTGTATAATTGGGTGCGTCTCTTCTTCCTTTTTGTATCTTCTCTTCGTTCAAAATTGTTTGCGGTGCAGAGAGAAAAAAATATCAAAAGAACGAGCATTGCCATTCAAAGCATGAAGATTGTAACTGGATCAAATCATTACTGGAACCTGTTAAATTTTCCCTTCCTCCTCTCAATTCTCAATTTTCACCGGCCCACTTCCCAACCCTATAAATTAGTACTATTCTGTGAATGTACCACAGCTGCCTACTCTCTCTGCGTCTCTTCGTCTCACATGCTATTCATCGCAGTCTTGGAAGCTGTTCGTTTTGTATTCAAAGGAAACGGGAGAGGGGAGGGGCGGGCGAAGAGAAGAGTCGATTTGAAACCTTTGGCACCACAAGAAAGAGAGATCGAACCGAAAGCGAATTGGCTTTTGGGAACCGGTTAGAGGAGGAACACACAAGAAAATGAGATAAATGTGCCAGGGGGAGGAGGGGAGACAAAAAGTCTGGTGAGGAACTCGGAAGTTTCTGGGAAACTCTGAAATCTCGAAGGAAAAGAAAGTGCGGCCCTAGGAAGTTTGAGGTTCAAGTTTATCATGGGTCCTAAAAATTTAGACTCACAATCAGTCGGATTTTGAAATTATGGGATACTGAAGGTTCGGAGATTCTCAAACTCTGAAAATGGGGAGACTAAGAAATTGTGGAACTCTAACTAGGGAATAACATGAGTAATTTGTGGAGTTACAAAGTGTGTCATATATCATTGGAAAGCTGAGAAAGTTTGCAATCGATTGATATACTTTGTTTTTGCTGCGGACTCCGCAGTCTCGAGAAAATTGAATTCGAAGTGCGTAAACCCAAATTTCTCGAGAATGCGAAGTCCGCAGCAAAAAGGAAATACATCAATCGATTGCAAATTTTCTCAGCTTTCCGATGATATATGACACACTTTGTAACTCCAAACATTGCTCAGGTTATCCCCTAGTAAAGTTTAAAGAACTTGCGGGTTCTAGAAGACCTTCCAGAAGTTTCGATTTTCAAAATCCACCTAAAAACCCAAACCATCTCCTTCATGCGTGTGAATGAGAAGCAAACAAAAAAAAGCATCTTGTCATGAATCACTCTCCTTCCCAATTTCTCTCCCCATCTTTTTGCACCCCCCTCTCCTTTCGACCCAGTAACCCGCTATGAGAACATGACGATATTGCATGTGGTCTCTACTGACATAAAATGGCAGATTTGAAATTGGGACGATGAAAGGGGGGAATTGGGGAGCAGACGACGGAGCAGCAGCAGTTCATTTGAATTTCTAGAAGCTAGGGATGGCTTCAGTTGAATTTGAAATTTCGAAGCCTCGAAATCGGAATAGTCCATAAATTTATGACTTCAAAATGTTAGAATCTCAGAAACTCAAAATGTAAAAAAAAATTGTCTTCCAGATTCTAGCCCTTCTAAACCTGGAGAACCTTCAAACCCAGTCATTTTCCAGCTCTAGACCCCAAAAATCTAGGTCAAGTCATCTTTAATTTTCCGGTAAAACCCGTTCCACCCTCTACAATAACTATTTGACTTTTTTCCATGATTACAACCCTACACATGTCACATAAATCTCACAAAAAAGAAGGTAGCCTTGATTACAGGATAGAAGTACACAAAAAGAGAACAAGTTCCTCCCCCCTCCAATTCGCAGCCGGATCACCTTGAAACCCCCAATGGCATTGAATCATGCAAAAACGGACAACAGAAAAAAAAAATGGAAGAGACGAGAGAAAAATGAAACGAACACTCCTATATTCTTTGTCAAAACGGAAAACTCGGGTAACGAGTTGGTTCTCGAGGTCATAAAATGGCCCCAAAAAAGAAAGCATAAGGCGGCCGAGTCGACACCGAAAAGAGAGCAAAAACAGTACTAAAAGTGGTGAAAGTTCTGGGTGGTGAGGCTGCTGAGAACCAAGCCGTCAAGCTGAATCATGAAGACTTGGTCGTCGTTGAGAGGGAAAAGAAGAAGAAGGAGAGAAAAAACGAAGGGGAAAATAAATAGAATCTCAGAGAAGGGTAAATGTTGAGGTGAGCAATATAGGGCGGTTGGGGTGTAATGGGAGGAGCATAATAGTAGAGAGGACTGTACGATTCTTGAGAAGAAGAAGAAGAAGTCAAGGTGAGGAATCTTAAAGGTATAGAATCTCAGAATCTCAGAATCATGGTATCTAAGAATCTCAGAATGTCAGAATCATGGAATCTCATAATCTCAGAAACTCAGAATCTCATAATCATGAAATGTGGAAATTTTCGACTGTCAAGAGCTCAGAGTTCCAGAATCTTTATGGCCCAAAATATCGAATTCTAGAAATCTCAAAATCTCAGAGTCTCAGAATCTCAGAACCCCAGAATCTCGGATTCACAGAATCTCAAATTCTGAGAAACCCAAAGTCTCAAAATATCACAATCATGGAATTTGGGAATTTTCGACCGTCAAGATCTCGAATTCTAAAATTCTTAGAATCTCACGATCATGAAAATGGAGAGTTTTTGAAAACCCAAAGTACAAGGTCTCAGAATCTCAGAATCTCAGAATCTCAAAATCTCAGAATTTCACAATCATGGAATCTAAAAATCGTTGACCATCAAAATCTCAGAATTTCAGAATTTCAATAGAGCAGAATCTCGAATTCTAAAAATCTAAAAACTCCGAATCTCAGAATCACGGAACTTGGGAATTTTCGGTCAACAAAATCTTAGAATTTCAAAAAAAAAAAAAAAAAACTTTGACCACGAATCGTCTCCAAAACTGACCATTCAATTTTTCAAAAGTAAAGTAGGACACCAAATTGATAACAGACAATAGAAGGCAAGACTGGGCGGTGATAAGCGTGGAGTCAGTGAAAAAAAGGAGGAGAGAGAAAGTAATACGAAAATTGGTTCAAACAGAAACACAGAGTAGTAATGCAATAGAGTATCAAACGTATTAGTATACACAAAGAGCAGCAGGCAGTAGTTGTAAAAGTAAGACGTTTGTGTCATGAATTCTTTATTGCAGAACAATAGGCGCTCCAGAAGTTCAGATTCGCTCACAACCGGGCTCATTCGGAGAAAAGTTCCGATCAAGACTAGCAACACCTTCCTAAACAAAGTGACACCTAGAGACCGGACCCTCACGGAGCATCTCGCAAAATGATAAAATAGTCAGAGGAGCATCATGTTCAAACTGATACAAGCTAGTCAGCAAACACGGGTGCTGGCTGGCACCAACGTTTTGAACCAACATTCTCACCCCCTCCGTTTGTATATGTATGTTCGTGCCCTTTTGAGCCGTTCCGTTTGGTGTTATAGAAATGATAATGAATGTGATAGGCATGAGGAGGAGGAAGTGGAACGAACGATGACTTGGACTTGGAAAAGATGGAGGTTGAAAAAACGGAAATGCTTCTATGAAATATCCTGAGCAATCGGTTGACGGAAAAACAAAGAGAAGCCATTTTGAAAGGTACAATTACAAAAACTGCAGCAAAAAGTACAACCCCTATCAAATGTAGGACAGCCTACTGTACGTATTCAAAAAATCCCAGACAAGTAAAAGCTGGCCAACTCAAAACATATCCGTTCACACGCGATGAAAAAGTCGGCGAGGCGAGAAAAAGAGAATGAATCGAGACACACACTGCTTTCCAGATAAAACAAAACATAATGAGAAGAGAGGGGGAATGAGAGATTCAGACAAAATTTGAATCGGCCTCCTTTTTTTCGTTCAGGTAGATAAGGGGGGTGTCTGGGAATGGTTGGTGTATGAGGGAAGGGGCACAAAGGGAGCCGGTGTTTGGGTGAAGCGTTGGCGACAGTGATGAGTATTTGTTGGTCAAATGATAGCTGCTGAAAATTTGAAATTTGAATTCTTTCAAATTTTGGATTTCAAGACTTTGTTTCGAGTTATTAGAAAGTAAAATTACTTGTGAGAAATTCGAAAATCGGAATACCGTATTTCCTTTAATAATCGGCACCTGTCACTTTGACCAAATGTATCTCGGCTCCTGTGACAGTTATGAAAAAGTGGTAAACTAACAAAATGTTACTCTGTTTTCCATAAGTATTTTGTTGGTTTACCACTTTTTCATAACTGCCACAGGAGCTGAGATAATTTTGGTCAAAGTGACGGGGAATGGGTGTCGGTTTATTAGAGGAAATAGAAATACGGTACATTATCCGTCGACAAAAGTCCAAAAAATAAATCAAGCAGGTAAATCAATACAGCTCTGAGAAATGAGGTCCAATGCGTGCGAGAAAACTGTTGCGTAAGAGTTCCCTCACCTCCCTCTCTTTTCTCTACCGTCTCTTAATATCCCATGCTATTATGAAGGGAAGATTTAGGGCCGGTTGACCTCAAGCCTTCCACTGCCACGTTGTGTGGTAAAAAAGAGGCAGAAGACTTTTTCTCATCTACACCTTCTCTTCTATTTCAAAACCTACACCTTTTCGTTCTGGACCCTCTTATTAGTAACAGCCAGATGGTTGAGATTCTCCCCCCTTTAATGAGTACCTTTCGGGAAGAGTAGGCGATAGTGGCAAACAAACTGCTCCCGGAGGAAAACTGAGGAGAGAACCGGGGCGGCAATTATCCGTATAATAGAGGGGAACTAGAAGGATTTGAAATTTTTCATCGAAGACTAGAAGACTGTTAAAAGAAGTGAGGGTTAGGTGTATCTGAAGACAAGTAAGTCATGGAATTCAAAGAGTCTAAAATTGAGAATCTAGACGATTCTAGGCACACTGCCCAAAACCTCTATCACCATCTCACCAAAGAGGTAATACTTCTGACGCAACCCGCTAATAAACAATATTCTGTCAGTCCAGATCAAGTCAAAAAGAGTATGCATACGGTTGCGTAACGTCTTCCAAGAACAAGAATGTTGGGTCAAGTGACGTTCCCCCCACAAGAAAAAATGATTGTTCTGATAAGTTCTGGGTGGTTGTATATGTATCTTATCATGAAAGATGACCATGGTGTTTAGAGAGAGAGACATGGATTCTTGTAGAATGGTTTGAATTTTTTGAAAGATGGCGAATGTTTGCTTTGGTTATCAACAGTAGCCACACGCAGTGGGTTCGATGGGGTTCATGGGAAATTTGAATGATTAAGAAATTTTTGAGTGAAAGTAACTGATGTCCTTGAGATTCTTGAAGAAGGATGTGAAGAAAATGAGATTCTAGAACGTTCAATTTTCAAGAAAACTAATTCAAAATTCATATGATTACAGCAATGGCAAAAATGACCAAGCTCAAATTCAAATTCAAACTCCCACCCAAACTCGTCATGGAAAAGCAACCTAAATGAAGCGGTAATCGGACCGCCTGTTGCTCTTGTTTTGGTGGTGTGCTCCCCCCTTCCCTCTTCCCTTCGAAACAGACAGAACGTATCCGGACAGTGGTGCCGGGCGGCACCACCGCCTGAATATATAAACACAGAGAGACGCGCACACATACACACCCACCTCTGCTTGGAAGAAGAGGGAAAAAGGGTCCCTCGTTTCGGCGAGTTTGGTGGGTTATGGAGGATCATGAAGCATCTCGAGTTGTGAACTGGAAATTTTCGGAGAAGCCGGGAAGTCGAAACCCATCTTCCACTGAAAACGACCTTCCCCTCATTCTGAATCTCATTAAATCAAACTTCCCAATTGAGCCTGCTGCAAATGCAGCTGGTTCTTGCAAACTTTACACTCTATCCGTAATGGTCGAACGAAAAATCCAAGTAATTCATAAATCACAATGCATGTTCTTATTAAGAACCGTCTCTGTCTGGAGTATCCCCTAGAACCCTCTTATATGGGAGATCGGAGAACAAGTTCCTGGTAGTTATAGGCTTTCTGTAAAAATATAATTTTTCCTCCAGTTGAGTGGTTCATTCGTGCTTGTTCTCTTGGCTATTGAGTACGCTCAAAATCGCATATATTATATTTTTACCTTTGCTAATCCTTCGCAACATTCCTAACACAATTTTAACTCCCCGATCAACCAGAGATGTGTCATATTTTCTATCCAATACAGAGTTTGAACTCAAAGTCTCTCAATCACATGCTGTGGCTCTGCATAAAACACAGGGGAGACAAAATCTAATTTATATAACTAACTAGACAGCGACAATGCATATAGCACAAGAAATTCTTGAAATCCAAAGTGCTTGAGAAGTAGAATTCGTTAATCTGAAAATACAACCGCTTTTTAAATCTTTTTTCTGGGTTTTGAATGTTTTGAATGCTCTATTTTCCGCAGCCTTTGTGATAATGTACACACTCACCTTGTCGAAAATTTGGCCAAAATTATCTCAGTTTCTGGGAAAGTTATCAAAAAATGGTAAATTTAAGTCTGATAAACATTTTTACAGTTCACAGTTCTTTGATATCTGGAACAGAAACTAAGATAAACTGACCAAAAGTAGATAAAATTTTGATTTTCAGTGCAAAATGGCCAACTTTGAGCAGTTGAAAAAGTATGTTCCAATCACTCTATTTTTATAAAACTTGGTGAATGTATCCAGCAACTCAAGATCTTCATTTTTGCAGTTGACAACTTTTTTTGAAAATTGCTCTGAAGTAAGTTACGTCGCGTTCAAGATCATCGGTCCGAAAAAGTTTGAAATTTGCACTTAAAACCAATTTTTGATGTCGCGTGACTATACGGGACGTAACTCACTTCACAACAATTTTCAAAGAAAGTTGTCAACTACAAAAATAAAGATCTAGAGTTTCTTAATGCATTCACCAAGTTTCATAAAAATCGAATAATTGGAACATACTTTTTCAACTGATCAATGTTGGTCATGTTGCACTGAAAAAGTAGGTCAAAGTAACGGCAAGGGGTGCACCTCTATTACCAAATTCACATCAGTTCCGTTTTCGAATCTATTTTGATCTTCTACCTGACGATTTGCTCATCAAGTACACTGTCCTTTTGTGTACTTCCACTTGCCTCGAGTCTGTCTATGTCACCAAATTTTCACAAACTCACGAGAAAAACAGAAATTATGTGACTCTTAGGAATACGGATCTCTTAGGAATGCGGAATTCATCTTGTTTTCAGCTCTCACTCTTCATTGATTCAGGACTCCATTTCAGTTATTCAGTAACTTGTAATTTTCTTTACAGACATGTACCGCTGGAATCAGATCTTCATCGCCTGCCACAAGTCCTTCTTCCTTTGCTTCGGCCTATTCGGGAACATTCATTTGGTTTACATCATTCTGTCCACCCTCACTTTTCGATCCAAGTCGTGTGAGTTTTCAGTTTCCCGGAACTCTCAACTGTTTACCTATATGCTCGTTTCTTTTCAGCATACCTCCAGTGCATTCAAAGTTCCGCGCACATTCTGTGTATAATGAACAGTTTCATAGACGTCTATCTGATGATATCCGACACGCAGATCCTTCGAGAAACTTGCTTCCATATCATCGTCCCAACCGTTTTCTGCTATTGTGTTCAGTCCACAATCATGCTGTTCATCCTGCTCGACATTCTATTTATAGTCTTGTTCCCTCTGGCGCATCGGAATCTTTCCAATTGGAAATATGTCATGACGATGGCCCTAGGGCCGTTTCTATGGGGAGGATTTATAGTGGTTTGGGGATTTCAAGACGAGGACTACAGCTCTCTACAGTTGTGTAGCTCGTATATGGGTAATAGTCTATACATATTAGTTCAAGCCAATCGCAAAAAATTTTCAGCACTTCAAAGACCTGTTCGAAGAGTGTTGGCTCCGGTGACAGTCGCCTCGAATAGTTTGAGTTTGGTGGTCTTTTTGATTTTGATCCTGTTGTTTCGGAAGAAAGGTCAAAACACAATCCCCCACATGACTCTTCCAAAACTCATGTTTTCAGGCAAATCCAGCACCGAGAGCACCAAAATCATGCGTCACTTGAAAGTGTCTGCAGCCCTTTTCATATTATCCAATTACCTCAGCGCCTTCGCTATCAACATTTTCATACTATTAGGTTATGCTGGCGAAGACTTGACGAATATGATTGGCAATATTGTGAGAGTCACGGAATTCCAGATCTTTCAATTCATGAGTTTGTTTCAGTCGATCTCGTCCATGTTCTCCTACTCGCACACTTTCTACACAATTATCTGGCGCTCTAAAGAGTATCGGAAGCGGTTTATTGGGTTATACTGCCGGCCAGTCAGCCCTCAGCACACGTTCTTTGTTCCGTCGCCCGGCAAAGCGCGAGGACCGAGTGATTTTTGAGTTTGAGATAACTTAATAAACTTTCATATGAGTATTATACATAGGAAGAAGATATGCGAGTTTCGAACCCGTTTTCCAAAGATAAAGAGCAACAACTGTTTAAGAGTATGGCTTGAACTTTCGAAGCATGACAATCCATAATATGACAACTGTGGACATGATGAACCCATTCATAATCCAAAGGGGTTTGAGACCGAGAAGAGTGTAGATGTACCTGAAAAAATTTTGGAATTGGAAGACTAAAAACCAAGTGGCTCACGATGCATAGGTTGGAGTGATGACCATCATAATATCATCCAAAATGACAGCGGCTCCCTGCATGACACTTTGATCAATGTTTCCCAGAATCTTCGAGTAAATTGTGTCCAGAGAGATTCCCGAGGATGGCATGGTCATTCCGAACACGAAAACCATACAGGATAGGAAAATGTATGGCTGAGAAGCGATGCCACCCTCACACCACGAGTACTTGTCTGGATCGCAGCCAGTGTTGTCTGTAGAGTTGTAAGCGGCCACTTCAACTCCAATGGACTTGTAGGGGTAGGTCACCACGTAGAGCATTGTGAAGAGTGCGATGGAGAATAGATAGATGAAGCGAGGTTGGACTCTGGAACAGGGGTTTGGTTGAGCAAAAGATTACAATGGTAGACTTACATGGTTCCAAGTTTGCAGAACATGAAGCTTCCGATCACAAACATCGAAAGGATTCCGGAGCCTCCCATCAGGAAGGATGTGATTCTGACGGTCTCGATTCCAGTCCATCCGTATTGCACCATCATGAGGATTGGTAGAAGACTAAACATTCAATTTAAGACCTTTTCAAAAAAAGTTAAACTTACGTTCCAATGGACCTCGCTGTCATGGTCTTTCCACACTTGGCGATCCAACAAACGAACACCAAAACCCAGTCAATGTTGGCCTTCTTTATCTTCTGAATTCTATGCTTCAATCCCTCCAATTCGAAGATCGACGGCTTCTTTGCTAAACATCTCTTAATTTTTGGCTGGAATTCCAAACTCCAAAACTTACGCTTCTTGGTCTTCGGCTTCCGTGGCAACTCTTTCATTCCAAAGACAATGATGGCAATGGAGATGAAGTTGGTGGAGTTGGCGATCCAAATAGGCGCCGAGTAGACGTGGAACTTCACGTGCGGGATGATGGTGAATCCCGGATATGGGATAGTGGTGAAGGCCATTTGGATCACTGGAAACTTAATGTTGCAAGCGAGCTCCATTGGATTCTCGACTTACATGGTCCACAGATGATTGAGAGAGTCATGGATAGAGACATGGCAGCGAAAGCTTTTGATCTGTCTTTCGGCATGGATACTGCAGCAATATAGGCTCGGAGGATCGACGGGGAACTTCCGGAGATATCGAAAAGAATGTAACAGAACATCATCATGTATCGTCTTCCAGTGGGGATGTACTCGATGCCAAGGTATAAGAAGCACGCCACCATTGCTATGATTCTACCGGTAATCAGTGGCCATCTGAGCAACGCAAACATTTGGAATCAGTTGTTTAATATAAGCTCTCACTTCACAGTTTTATACTTGAAACTCCACACTGCAAAGATCAGAACGAACACTGCATGAGCGGCTTTGGATGCCGACGCGGCGATTCCGAAGAATTGAACGGTGGCGTCCGGGTCGATTTCTCTCATATAGGGCCATTCGCTCATATGTACTGCGGTTCCCTCGATGGCTCCGAGGAAGGAGACCAGGGCGGTGATGTAGATCAAGCGCCAGTTGGTTTCCTCGGCGTCCTCATCAGACAGAGAGAAGCAGTCTAGAAATTCGAGATATGATCGTTTATGCACAAATGGACTGCCCAGAAAACCGTGCCGTAACTTTGGGTTTATATATCAGGTATCAAAAAGTGGTCAATTGTAAAAATGTTTCTTATCATGTCATGAAAATTTTGTAGGCACCTGCTACTAGAACCGATACAAATTTGTTCGGAGTGACGGCTTGCTATTTATGATGCAATGTTCAAAACACCAGAAACATAAATCCAAGATTATAACGACAAACACTTTACCCCAAAATCCATCTACTCACCTTCCTTGGACTCCAGCGAACTCTCCGACTCCTCCTTCTTCATCTCCGGCGGTCCGGCAATCCGAAACACTGGATCCACCGATTTCTCGGCGTCGACACCTTTCTGCTTCATCTCGGGGTGTTCTACTACGGGCAGAATGACCCAAGAAGGATTGCTGAAGGAATGGAAGGTTTCGAAAGAAGAAGAGGAGGTTCTTGGGAAAGTTTGGATAACGGTTTTGGTGTTGAACTGTCTGAGCACGAGGAATAGGTAAAGCTTCCGCGCGGAGAGAAAGAGAGAGAGAAACAAATTGTCTTTGCGGAAAGAAGGAGGAAAGGTAAACAAATAATGGAAGTAGTGCGTGTTATTAGTATTCTCCTTTTTCTCTTCCCAAGTCTAGTCATAGTTCATGTTCCAACGAAACATGTTCAACGAGAAAAGATACAGATTGAGGCAAGGAGGGCTTTTTGTAAGATTATTAGGTGAGTGTGATTTTTATTGACAGCTAACTGGATTTAGGTTGAGATTTTTAGCGAAAATGATGTGAAGTGTTCTTACAATATATTACAGTAGTAGTTTTGACGATTCCCAAGATTGTGGCCGAACATTTTTCACTTGGAATGTTCATCCACGGAAATTATAAGCTCAGATGCTTGGAAACAAATTTTCAACAGCAGCTTTTCAAATTTTACAACTATTCGAGAAGTGAGAAAGTTTTTCACAGCAAAATTGAAAGTTTGAAGTTTTCTTGTACATCATTAGGCTACAGTATTCAACTGAAAGAAACAACCCAAAAAAAACAACGAATCAAAATGTTCGCAACTTTCATTTCCGTTTAATAGACAAAGGATTCATTTTTCAATGTTTCACACAAGCTGAGCAAACAAATCCCCTTCCCAGGTGAAGGTCGAAGTTTGAAAGAGATAATAGAGCACACACAGAAAAATAGCAAAAAGTTAGAAGCAGAGGATCTTCTGGAATTGCCCTTACAGTAAGAACAGAGAATGAGATGGACTAAAGGTTATCAAAACTTTCCAATCAAATTCGCGAGATCAAAAACGGTAGACACACACACACTTTGAAAATATATATCTATGACTTTTCTACGTTTTTATCATGTTTTTCTCGCACTTCCTCCGCGACGACGTCGACGTCTTCTTCTCCTTCTCCTCCCCTTCGCTATCATCTGTTTCTCGCCTTCATTTCTCTTGGCGAGAGGCCAATTACTTTTTGATAATTTATGACTTGTACAAGGTTCTTCTGAAGGGGGAAAAAAATCAAGAGAAACTTGTTATTTTATCAATTGTAATATGTACCAATTCAATACGCACACGCCCACACAGGTGGTGATATACTTTGGTCAAACATTGGTGTGAAATCTGAACTGATTTTATGGCATGATACGAAGGTTGCTGATTCTGAAGATCTCGAATCCAAAGAACCTGCTATTGGTCACACGGGAGAACGAGAGAAATTTTGCAGAAAATGGTTTTGGATGGGATGGTGTGGAGACCATGCGGAGACCATGTGGACCAGAAATATCAGGCAGATCAGATGTGAAGATGGTCGTGTAATGGAGAATTCTGAAAGACTTGGGGTTCGATTTCCGGTATGGAGGATTTAATAATCGAGGCTTTACAGAATAGAAGCTGAAACTTGGAAGGGAAATTTGGAATTGGGAAGAGAAGTTTATCACCGTTATTTGTGATAGGAAGTCGCAAAGAAGCTGTTCTCTTAAATCCAATCATAATTGAAAACCGGTCTTAGAGGTGCCGACTACACGTGGGTACACTGTTTGTGACCGTATTCAATTGGAAAAGACTGCAATTTTAGCGGAAGCCTGAAAATGTTTGCTTCTATGTTTTTCTCCGTTTTCATTTTGCGGAACTTGTAAAGATCTCAATGCGGGGCCTCAATCAACGGTGATATTCAATCACCCATAACTCGGTCAATTGTTGAGCTAGAGCAAATCTAAGCACAGATTTGGAATCCTCGGGCCCGAATACGTCTAATAAAGTTGTATTCAGGTTCGAATCATAACAATAAAACATTTCGATTCTCGACTGAAAACGAGTCGACTAGGAAACCTATTTTCACGAGTGGCGGGCGGGGAACCGACCTGATCGTATCTGTTCTCACCTTTAACTTGTTCCTTGACGTCAGGTCGACAAAATGTATAGAGAATTTTTCACTAAGTAAGAGATTTTTTTGACCTACCATTTTTCGAAACTTGTCAAAATCTCATTGAGATGTCTCAACTTACGGTGATATTCGTTCACCCATAACTCGGTCAGTTTCAGAGCTAGAGCAAATTTGAACTCAGATTTGAAATCCTTGGGTCCGAATACGTACAGTGAACTTGCATTCAGGTCCGAGTCATGGATAGCTCCTAAGATCTCAAGTCATAAGTTTAGCATAAGGTACGAGGCCATTCCATCAAAATTGTAAGTTAGTACCACAATCAGACTTTCCTCTTTCCACTTCCTCTCTCACGACTTCTGCCTTTCCGTTTTCGAAAACTTCTTCCAGGAAATAATCAGAAGACGTCGAGGTTGAAGTTTCTCAGTTTCCCACGAAACTTTTTCGAATGTGCAATCCTCACCAAAATTGAATCACTTTTGTTAGTGCAAATGTCCAGAAAAGTACACAACATTTTCAAAGAACACAACACACTTTTTGCAACTCCAAGAGCGGTTTACTCACTATCTATCTTCCCGTTGAGCCTACCCTTCTCCAACACAGTTCTTTTTCTCTCGTCGTGATAGGGAAGTCAAATAGAATGCGCGATGAAAAAGAAAAGGGTGATCCCCCCTCCGTTCTCCAAAACTGACCACACCGTGTTTTGACTACAGACTATGACACCCCGACTGTTTGCAGACACATTCGTCATTGAGTAAGTATATTGTTGAGGAAAACAATTGAGGAGCGATTTGAGACAAAAGACGAAATCTGGGGAACACGATTTTTTTCTGGTTCTGCAGACTTCGATTCGTCCAACCGCTTCCTCGAGTTTGAAAATCCGGAATGTCTTCGTCGTCGATGCTGGGGAACACGGAACACATAATGAATTCATCATGATATGGTCATTTGATAGATCAAAAAAGTGCTATCTTCTATTTTTTCGCGGCTTATCAGTTTTCCTGTTGCTCCGAACTTACGTCGAGTGATGTCATGAGTCAGAGTTAATGGGAAGTTGAACTATTCAAAGATGATCTATGTAAACGATGCGTGATCTTGAAAACTCCAACGTTTCAGAGAAGCTTCTCCAAATCTCGGAACCTTTAGATAAGTCTAAGGGATTTTGAAGGACTCAGAAGGATTATGAAGGACTCAGAAGGATTCTGAAGGACTCAGAAGGACTCTGAAAGAATCAGAAAGACTCTGAAGGACTCTGAAGGATTCTCAAGGACTCAGAAGGATTCTGAAGGACTCAGAAGGATTCTGAAGGACTCAGAAGGATTCTGAAATATTCTGACTATTCTCCAGGTCTCTGTAGAGTTCTGAAGATACTCAATAAATGTAGAGCGTTCAGTAGGATTCTGCAAACTTTCTTGTCATCACACTCCCATTGTTTCGAGCCTACAATGTTGTGCAATTCCTCACAAGTTTCCCAGCCCAAAAACTGTGCAAAATAATCACAATTAAAGTTTCTGTGATTTATGGCGTCGCTTCTCCTCGGGTCTTCCCCCACCCACACTCTGAAAAAAGTCAGTCTAGTTTCTTCCTTATCAGCAGCAGAGTCCGAAATTCATTATCGCCTTTACTACTCGTCACTTTTTTTGTTTGAAAATGTACTCCATATATAAACCAGACGGGTCGGGGCACCATATCACTTTCAAAATTTGTGTTTTATTGGTGCATGAAGAGTTATGACTCGATTACTGTCTTCTATTACACTACTTCTGAGCATATCTGGAGTCTTATCGGGATGGAAAGATGTGTTTAAGCCTAAGCCTATTCATGGGCTTACTGGTCAGTGTCAAAATGACACTAGTACCTGGATGAAGTCGTTGGAGATTTTCGCAACGGTTTCAGTGGAATGCATCACTATGAAGAAGTGTACACTGAAGGAGTTGAAGCTTCTGGAAGACAATCTGTATTCTGTTCAACGTAAGTTTTTGGATTCAAAGATTTCCAAAGCCTATCAAATGATTTTTTTCAGAACTCGACGCATTCGGTCAATTCCCTGGAGCAGGACTTCTGGAGATGAAGACTCTCTACGATGGATCCTCTCAAGAGTGCGAACGCATCAGTGGCAAGCAGTACGACACCAACTACTGCTACATGCTCATCCGTCCCGGCAAGAACGCCTCTTGTGCAGTTTCCACCTCGACTTCCTCATATGCTGCACTTCCATTGCGAATCGCCACGTGTCTTCCAAAGTCGTGCGATCATCAAGAAATGATCGACATCTTCAATCAAATGACACCGTACCCATTCACAGCGTGTGCAGCGTTCTGTGCAAAGAACGATGTAGAGAAGGACTCGGCGTTTTGGGGATTCTCGTAAGTCGACGACTAGAATCCTTACATTGATGTCTTCAAGTTTCAGAATCTTTCTTATGGTTGTTGTCGCCATCGCCATCCTCGCTTCATCGGTGGACTATATTCGAGAAACTGTTTACGATGCTCCGAGCATCAAGGAGAAGAATTCGTTGCTCAAAATTTTCCTAACCTTCTCCCTCTGGACAAACGCAGAGCTCCTCTTATCAGTGAAGGAACAAAAGCCAGGATTCATCAAATCCCTCGACTGCATCCGCTTGCTCTCTATGTGCTGGGTGGTCACTGGTCACTCCTTCCTCTACTTCATCCTCGCAGACACTCTAGATCCCCTTCTCAATTTCCCGAAACACTTTTGGAATCATCTATTGCTCAATGCCTTCGTATCCGTTGACACATTTTTTGTGCTCTCTGGAATCGTCGTGGCCTATTTATTCTTCAAAATGAAGCCCGACAAAAAGCTGGTGTCAAATCCAATCACCTGGATCCTGTTCTATGTTCATCGATACTTGAGACTGACTCCACCAATAATGTTGTTCATTGGATTCTTTACCGTCTATGCTCCATATATACAGGGAGCATTTTCAGCATCGGAATTGAGTGAGTTTTAAGTGTCCGCTTCATCTCTGCAAAGTACAGTTTCCAGACGGTATGTACCCTCAAATCCAAGGATGCAGAAACTACTGGTGGCAGAACCTGCTCTACATTAACAACTTCGACAAAAGTGACAGTAACCAAGACAGCTCTTGTTATGGAATCAGTTGGTACCTGGCAGTGGACACTCAACTCTACCTCTTCGCCCCTATTATCTTAGTCGCATTGTACTTTTCGTTTGCCGCTGGAACCGCTGTGATCGTTGCCGGTTGTGTCGGAAGCATCATCGCCACGTACATTCTGTTCGGAATCTATGATGTGCCCGCTGACATAATCGGTAATGGAGATCAAAACAGCTTCTTTGACATTGCCTACTCGAAGCCTTGGATTAGATGTCCCCCTTACCTCGTCGGCCTGCTTACTGGATACCTCTTGGCAACCTATGGAAACCGGAAAATCCGATTGAACTGGGCTCTATGTGTGGCTGGATGGGTGACTGCATTCGTTATAGCTGGTTTCTGCCTGTTTGCGACTTACGATTACGACAAGGGAGCCCACTGGAGCACATTCACTCGTGCCACATTCTACAACTTTCATCGTTTGGGATGGGGAGTTTTTATTTGCTGGGTGGTCGGCGCGAACCATATGGGATGGGGTGGCCCGATCAATAACTTCATGAGCCACCCCATTTGGCAACCATTTGGAAGACTGTCATATTGTGCTTATATCGTGCATTGGATGGTTTTGTTCTACTACTTGAATATTGGAGGACCCCTGCACTACTCGTCCGCTTGGGAGGTGGTAAGAGATTCTCCCTCGATTTCCGCCTCCAAATCAAATATTTTCAGTTTCTCTACATCTCCATTCCTGCAACTTTCCTTTCCTACGTGCTCGCCTTCTTTTGGAGTTGTCTATTCGAGGTTCCGATTTTGAAGCTGGAAAAAATGCTCATCGAAGCGTTGCTGGGTGGTTCGGGAAGATCGTCGTTGAAGGTTGAAGCCGCCGCGTCTCTGGAGAAGAACACACTGAAAGAGTCCCCAATTCTGGAGAAGAGACGAGAAGAGACATGGGAAGACAATGTTGAAGAAGGGAAATTGGAGAATGTGAAGCTTTGAAATGTTTAGTGTACCATGTTCTCAGTCTAGTTTTGCATGCACTTACTTTGATCTCGATTTGCTGTCCAAGATTTCTATCTTTTGAAAATAAATTATTTTTCACATTTCGATCTCTCCGTCACTCTCAGAAGCTTCTTAGAATTCGTCATGTTTATTTTGATACATTAGCTAAAGTCGTGGTTCAAAGATCCCCTAGTCAAATACCAAATTGAAATGGCCATGTTCCGCTAGTGTCAGTGCTCTCGTTGTTGGTAGATCAAAGTGAAGTTGGTAGATCAAGTGAAGCTCAAAATTTGAAAACCGGATTTTTGATTTACCAGTGCTGAAAAAGCAAAACTGGGCTGCAACTTTTGACCGGAAGTTGAGGGGGGTTCGGCCTTAGGTCGGAACTTGGTCGGCTTCAGAACAGACGTTAAGGGGAGGTTCGGCTTTTGGTCGGATGTTAGTCAGCTTCAGGTCGGAAGTGGACAGACGAAATCGCGATGCGGGTTTTTCTGGCAACATTAGGTCGGACTTTGGTCGGCTTTAGATCAGAAGTTGAGCTGTGTTCGGCTTTGGGTCGGATGTTAGTCAGCTTCCGGCCGGAAGTTGCCCACAACTTTAGTGCTGCCGACAGGCCGGAAGTTGGTCGGAGGTTGGTCGGATCTGAAGCATATGGTTCGTGGTAGACATGAACTTTTGAATCTAATTATCTGATTTTGAATTCCCCAGTTTCACATCAAAACTTGCTTGAAATTTTGAAACCCAAACTTTAAAAAGGAAGTTCAAAGATTCCGTTAAAAAAATAAGCCGTAAAATTGTCACCTTGCCCAGACACTCACAATGTTGTGCAATTCACCACCAATTGCTTATCAAAACTTGATTCATTGAGTTCTCTGTGTTTTCTTCATCAACTTCTCCGTTGAAACTCCAAGATCGAGATCAAAATTTCCACACTCCTTGTCTGTACTCCCTTATCAGTCCTAGTTTTGAGCACAACGATAAATCGTCGTCATCATTTTAAATTTGAACTGAAAGTGCTATAAAACCAAGGAGAGATGATTTATTGCATTCCGTTAGATTCTCATCTTTGTTATTCATGTCTAGACTATTTCTTTTCGCTATTAACTTTTCATTGTTATTTTGTGGGACAGTTGGGATTTCCGACTGGAAATATGGCCCGATCCATAATCTTACAAAGCAGTGTCAAAATGATACTAACACTTGGATGAAATCTTTGGCGGTGTTCGCAACAGTTTCAACGGAATGTTTGCTGCTGAAAAAGTGCACTGCTAAGGAGCTGAACGTTTTGGAAGATAATATGTATGCAGTAAAACGTAAGTGACATTTTTAAAGAATTTCCAAGCAGACATTGATCCTCAGAACTCGACGCATTCGGTCAATTCCCTGGTCCGGGTCTCCTCGAAATCAAAACCCTCTACGATGGATCCTACCAAGAGTGTCAGCGGATCAGTGGCCAGAAGTACGACACCAACTACTGCTACATGTTCATCATCCCGGGAAAGAACGCATCGTGTGCAGTGGACGGCCCTCAACCCTTCTACGCCACACTCCCTCTTCGAATCGCCGTCTGTCTTCCAGACTCTTGTGACCATCAGGATATGGTGAACATCTTCAATCAAATGTCCCCATATCCATTCACAGCGTGCTCAGCTTTTTGTGTGAAAAATGAGGTGGAGAAGGACGCGGCGTTTTGGGGATTCTCGTGAGTTCTCTGAAGGAAAGTTGCATGCTCTAATTCATTTTTTTCAGAATCTTTCTCATGATCATGGTCTCGATTGCTATTCTTGCCACGTCGGTCGACTACATTCGCGAGTCAGTCTACGAGATTTCCAGTCAAAAAGAGAAGAACCTGGCCATGAAAATTCTCCTAACCTTTTCCCTCTGGACAAACGCCGAACTGATTCTGTCAGTGAAAGAGCAAAAACCTGGGTTCATCAAGTCTCTCGACTGCATCCGCTTGTTGTCAATGTGCTGGGTGGTCACCGGACACTCGTTCCTCTACTTGGCCCTCGGAGACACTTTGGCTCCAGCTCTAGACTTCCCAAAACATGTCTGGAATCATTTATTGCTCAGTGGATTCGTATCAGTGGACACGTTCTTTGTGTTGTCTGGAATCGTTGTGGCATACATGTTCTTCAAAACTAGGCCAAGCAAAAAAATGATCTCGAGCCCAGTCACCTGGATCCTGTTCTATGTTCATCGATACCTGAGACTCACTCCACCAATGATCCTCTTCGTTGGATTCTTCACTGTCTATGGTTCATATATTCAAGGAGCGTTTGCAGCTTCAGAGCTCAGTGAGTATTGCAAACAAAAACCTATAAGAAAGTGAACCTCTTCCAGACGTAATCTTCGCACAAACGAACCTTTGCAAAACCTACTGGTGGCACAACCTGCTCTACATTAACAACTTTGACAAGACTACAGAAAGCAACAGTGAAACTTGCTACAATATCACATGGTATCTGGCGGTGGACACTCAACTCTACCTGATCGCTCCAATCGTTCTGATAGCTCTATACTTCTCGTTCACTGCCGGAAGCGCTACAGTAGTCGCTGGATGCATCGCAAGCATCATCACCACTTACATCCTCTACGGAGACTACAATCTGACGGCTGATGGTTTTGGAAATGGGAATGGAGACGACTTCAATCGAATCGTCTACTCAAAACCATGGATTAGATGTCCGCCCTATCTGGTTGGCCTTCTAACTGGATATCTTTTGGCCACATATGGAAACCGAAAGATTCGACTAAACTGGGTTGTATGCATCCTTGGCTGGATTCTGGCTTTTGTGATTGCCGGATTCTGTCTGTTTTCCACGTACGACTACGACAACGGAGCCCACTGGACTGTTTTCGAGAGAGCCACTTTTTACAATTTCGATAGACTTGGATGGGCGTTCTTCATATGTTGGGTAGTCGGAGCGAACCATATGGGATGGGGTGGTCCGATCAATAACTTCATGAGCCACCCCATTTGGCAACCATTTGGAAGACTGTCATACTGTGCTTATATCGTGCATTGGATGGTTTTGTACTGGTACTTGAACATCGGAGGACCATTGCACTTTTCATCGACCTGGGAGCATGTGAGTGGTTTCGTTGGGAATCTCAATCCATTTTCGTTTTCAGTTCCTCTACGTCTCTCTCCCTGCCACTCTTCTCGCCTACGTTTTCGCTTTCTTTTGGAGTTGTCTCTTCGAAATCCCCACGTTGAAGTGAGAATATATCAGGCGGCAAAATACATATGGAGGTGAAAAATTTCAGACTGGAAAAAATGCTCATGGATCACCTTCTCGGCGGTGCTGGGAGAACTTCGCTGAAAGTGGAGGGTGGCGAAAAGTTCAAGGAGGATCCTGCGAAGATTACTGGAGTTTCATGGGACGCTAAGATTGAGAATGGGGCAGATGGAATCGCTACATAAGATGCACAATGTGAACACAGATACATTATACTTTATTGAGTGATCTCGAAATGTCATACATTCTCTTAGCAATAAAAAACTCGATAATAGGTAGATGTTCGAGGTTCGGAACTGTGGATGAATGAAACAATAAGTTTATTGTCTGGCGTTGAACCCGACCCGAAGCTCGTTGATACTCTCCCTCAAAAATTGAACGTCCTCGGCGAGATCAGCCGTATCCTTCTCGTTCTGCAGTCTCGCCAGACGATTGTCATCCTCGTCGGCCATCATACTGCAGACTTGTTTCTGGAGAATATCGATCTCCTTGTTCAGCTCCTCATTGGTCCTCGTAGTCTCGCTCAACTCCACCGCCGTCTGATTCTGGTCGATTATCAGTTGATAGAGGGACTCCTGCAGATTGAAGATCTCCCTCTGCATCTTGCCAGTCTTCGTCTGAAGCTCGGGATGCTCTCCGACTGCCGCCGAGCGATACGCCTTATTGAGGTAATCTGGAAAACTGATTCATGGGAGTTTCAAGGCAACCATCTAACTTACACTCGTGGCTAAGCTCAATCTTGCGAGAGATGAGACCGAACTGGTTCCACTGCCAGCGGTTTGCGTTAGGAGCTGAAAATAGGAAAAATTTTGAATATTCTGGGAATAATTATAGCTCTAAACTAACCCATCTCCTGTGTGAGCTTGATCAACTCATTGACATAGACATACGGCGGTTGAAACGGTTTTGGACTATCTGATCGTTGAGTTTCAGACATGACTCTAAAAAATGTTGATTATTGGAAAAGAATCGAGAGCTCCTCAGAGTGAAAAACATAGGCAATATCTCCAACACCACTCATCAAAAAAAAAGTGGGCGGAGCCTAGTCATTTGATACTCTATATGTAATTAGTGTGGAGATGAACGAGCGCAATAAGATTTACGATGCCGTTAACCTTTTCGAGCCGTTTTGTTTACAACTATTTTTGCAGATCTGTCGATGTGCAAACTTTGGGGGGTTGTAAAGGGGGGGGGGGGGGGGGGGGG
>LR543266.1:152327-256026 GCA_900536305.3 Caenorhabditis sp. 40 LS-2015 | reverse complement strand
CTGCGGAATTGAACTGGGAAGAGATCAAATGCGCGGCGAGATATCCTGAGAACTTTGTCTGTGCGCCTTTAAAAGAGTGCCAACAGACTGCGAATTTATAATATGAGATGCTGCAGTAATATAAAGAAAGCAAAAAAAGACTTGAGGCAGACAGAGAGAAAGCATATATATAAAGCACTAGTAATTATTGCGTTGGTATCCATAATCCCGACGGGACGAAGACGAGTTGTTGTTGTTGTAGTTGTTCTGATGATGACCCCATTGGGCGCCAGAAGACGTTGACGATGACGGTGTAGCGCCAGTGGTCCAGTTGGTCTCGTTGCTGGACATGTGACCGTGAGCATCGAGTCCTTGCCACACTTGTTGGTAGGCGGCGGCTGAAAATTTGGGGTTAGATGATGTCAAAGAGGCTCCAGAAGACGTCCGAAGGGTCTCAGGATACTCCTAAACTCCAGAAGACCCCAGACACATTCAGAGACTCTTCAGAACTCCAAAAGACCTCCAGAATCCCCACTCCTTACCACCAGTATCCGCGTATCCATATCCTGCGAAGTCATTCATCTGGCTTCCAAAGGAAGAAGTGCTGGACGTCCGATAGTTGCCGGAGCCACCTCCACTTCCCACATGACCAGTGGATCCACGAGTTTGCTGCTGTGGTTGCTCCATCAACCGAGTGTAATCTGAAGTCGTGCGTGATCCGCCCGTCTGAATTCCATAGGTAGTGGCGGTGGCTGCATGGCGAGAAGAGCCCGAGTTGCTCGAGTACGACACTTTCTGACGATCTGTCTGATTCTGACTCGGAATCTCTGCGCCACGTCTTCCAGAAGAGACTCCCGACTTCGACGACGACGATCCTTGATGCGAAACCTTGGCGGCTTGTGGTCCAGTGAGCACATTTGTAGCTTGACGTCTTCTGGATCCCGAATCCTGCTGAGCAGCCGACGAACTCTTTCCTCTCGCACCTCGCTCCTCCACAACACCACCACCACCACCCGCACGATGACGATCACCGGAAGCTGCTATGGCCATTGCCGCCTGCTCAAGAGCCATCTTCTGTTTGGCGAGCTCCAGCTCGAGACGAGTCCGCTCCAACTTCTCCACCTCGAACCGAATCCTCTCCTTCTCCCGTTGAATCTGCAGACGTTCCTCGCGGATGAGGTGCTCCTCTTCCTTGCGCTTCAGGAGAGCCATCATCTCGCGAGCCTTCGCATCTGTATCGTCGTGTTGCGCTTGACGTCGCTGCTTCGGTTGCTGTTGTGGCTCCTCGTAGTCCCGACGTCTACGTCTTCCCGAGACTTCCTCATCCTCATAGACGTACTCCTCTTGGTAGCTGTGATGGTCTTGATGACGTTGGCTCGGCTGGCGCCCACGCGAATCCCCTCTATCTCTCTCTCCACTACGACGAGTCTGCGCTCGCGTCGGCGATTTGCGAGAAGCCGGGGATGCTTTCACACCACGTTGCTCACGCTCGCGAGAGTACTGCTCGGTTTGGTAGGACGCTCGAGGAGCGTGGTGTTGCGGAGGAGCAGCGTTTCGACGGAGCTGTGACGTGCTAATGTTGTTGGGGACGATGCGTTCGACGGATCGCTTGATGGTGATACCTCCGCCACGACAGTTACTGAAACTTTCTCGGGTTCGTTTTGAGAAGGTCCGCCTAGATTCTGAGGTCTGAGATTCAAAAAATACTACTCAAAGTTGGCTCGAAGCTCATCTAGAACTCCTCCCCAGGCCGTCTCACTACTGCAACTTCACCTAGTATCAACGCGAGCCGATATTATCAACGACTCTCCTGCCTGTCCTCCTCCGCGTCCACTCTGTCGCGAGTTGGCTCTAACCGGAGATCTCTGAACCCGCGATGGCCTTGCCGGCGCAATAATCCGTCTCGAGTCCCTCTCCGGAGACTCCCTTTCCGTGGCGAGCTCGTCATCCTCCTCATTGCCAGGCGATCGTTCGTAGGTTATCGGCTTGCGCTTCTGCTGTGGCTTCTCGCGGCTACTCGATCGAGGCGGTGGCTGAATCTGTGGACGCTTCGTACGCTTCTCGCCAACATTGTTGTTATCCGACGGCGCTTGAATCGTCTGACGCGCCTTCTGCGTGCTGTGCGGAGTTTGGGGCTTCTTGGGTGGCGTCGCTTCGGGAGCGGTGATCGTGACGCGCTGTTTCTTCTTCGGAGGCTCCGTCGGAGTCTCCACGGGCTTTTTGGCTCGGTTCTCAGCCTCAAGCTTCTCCTGAGCTATGCGTTCGGCGGATCCGGTTAGGTGCGATTCGGAGACCTGGAAAGATCGCAATTCAGGTTTCAAAGGGACATAGTTCTCTGGTCATTTTCAGCCCCTATTAGCTCTCGAGCCTACCTTCTCCACTCGCAGAATCCTCCCTTGATAGTTCTTCTTCTGCAACGACGTGATGGCCAACTCCATCGCCGCCGTATCAGCAAACGTGACCAGCGCGAAGCAGTTCTTGATGTCTCCACCTGTCGACGGCCGCGAGTTGAAGATCTTCGCCTGGATCACTTTGCCATACTGGCTCGCGAGTTGCTGGAAAACGGTTAGTTTAGTGGTGTCTCGAAAAAGGTGCGGGGGTGGGTGTTAAACGAATTATCATGGTTTTTTTGTTCTCGTTTCTTCTGTTCGCATACAGAATACGGAAAGAGGGGGTGGTGAAGGTGAAAGTTGACAGAAAGACGGAGAGAAAGAAATAGTGTGGAAAGGAAGGAGGGTGGCGAGGGGAGTTGAAGAAGAGGGTGCAGTATTGCGTTGAAGTGATTTTTCGTTCCAAAAAGGGGAGAGTTCTTTCTTAGCAAGAAAGACTTTCTGACGATCGCGGCGGAGGCGCGCCAGCCAGATCTCGATGAAAGTTATATATGGTTGAAACGGGAACTTCAGGGAGGCAATTTTCCGCTCTGGATTTTCATCTGATTTCAGCGCGTCGGGGCTTATCCTTTATCCTCTCGTTGATCCAAATATGAAATTCTTGATGACAGGTCGATTAGGAACCTTTGGAAGCCTCACAAGCGCCAGGGACATTCCGGTTTCCAATTTCACGACAATTCCTTGTTGTTTCTGATTCCCTTTCGATTCCCTTTTGCATTCTAAACGCGTCTGAGGAGCGACAGGCGTTCAAAACTTCACACGTTCCGAATTCAGAAGCCCTGAGGGCTTAGCAACCATTCATCTACTCCAAAACCTTATTAGAGCCTTCTCTATTACTTTCAGAGCTCTCAGCGCTTCAGAATCACTCCCCCACCACCACCAACTCTAATCCTCCTCTCTTCATGCCCACACTGCATACCGCCGCGAATCATCAGCCTCCGATTCTGTATCTATCATTACCTTCACACTCGACGCCTTCGTCGACGGCTCCATTCCCCGAATCCATATCGACGTCTTCTTAGAGTCCTCAGCGAACAGAACCGGTGCCCGGGATGTTTCAGAACTGGTAGATGATTGTTGTTGTTGTTGTTCTTGTCCTTGTCCAACATTAGGATCTGAAGCCGTCGTGTCCGCTGGCGTCGACGCGTCTTCTGGAGCCGTGTCCTCCTTCTTTGGCTCTTCCTGCTGCTCCAACAACGGATCATCGAGAAGATCCTCCTCGTAGTCCAGGAAAATCTCATCCTCTGGCGATGAATGGTGCATCGGTTTCTCCTCAGCTTTCTTTTCCTTGTCCTCTTCTTCTTCTTCTTTTTCTTCTTCTGGCTTGACGACGGCAATCGGGGGCTCTTGAATCACCGGAACCTCTTCTTGTGGCTTCTGCTCCACAAACACAACGTCTTCTGTCTCCTGCTCAATGGCCACGACGTCATCATCCACCTCCTCCTCCTCAAATTCGTCTTCTCCATCTGGTTCTTCCTCGTCTTGCACATCTCCAGAATTAAGGTATTCAACGTCGTCAGCGTCCTCTGGATTGTCCTCCTTCTCCTCCGCATCCGGCTCGTCCACAATCTCCAAGTCGTGCGACTCGTCCAGCTCATTAGTATCGACTAAAGCATACGGTCTTGTGATTTTTAGATTCAGAATCTCCAGTATTTCCAAGTTCCACTTTGCGTTTGTTGTTGTTCCTTGAAAACAGTCCCCCCAAAAAACCCCCCAACAGACGAATAGGGCACCCCGAAACCAAACAACTAACCTTTCAACGCCTTCTTCTCCTCTCCATCGCCGACGGCGGCTTCTGGATCCTGTAAAGTGTTGTCGTGGCTCATGTTGCTGGAAGGCCCTGGCTCTTCGGATTCGATGTCCTCGTGAGTGGCAAAATTTTCAGATTGGATTGCCTGAAAAACGGGGATGCTTAGGGGGAGGAATGTGGGAATCATTAAAGGGCTCCAGAATTCATGAACTCATTCCTAGATTCTCTGGAGACTATCGCGATATAATCTTCGCTCATTTCTGCTCAACAATGGCTCAAAATGCTCCAAAATCACGGTTCTCGCTCCATAACTTGATGCTCAGAGCTTCTATACTCATTTTTCAGAGCTCAAATTGGCTCAAAATGCTCCAAGATCAATGTTCTGGCTTCTTAGCTAAGTATACGATTCTCAGAGGCTTTGGGGCCGTTTTCAGAGCTCAAACTGGCTCTCAATGCCCCAAAATCCACGCTTCTTCCTTTCTACTCTCACTGGATCGTGCTCAGCTCAAACTCCCCGCTAGAACTTCTCTAACAAAGTCCATCAGCCCTCAACTTCATGAAGACCCTACTTCTGGTGATAAATTGCTTCAGAGGACGTCACGCGATGCTTCAAGGGCACTTCTTCAGAGCGGGAAAAAAAGGGAAGAATATGCAAAAGAAAAAGAGCAAGCACAAAGAGCACCGAGAATTTATCACCGGAAGCCCTCTTCTAACCCTTCCTTTTGTTTCTATCTCTGCGTCTCTCTCTCCCTCTCCTCTCCATTTTTTTTTCAAGAATCCTATACGAGCTCCCAGAGTAATTCATCATCTTCCGTCGACGTCCATTCTACTCTAGCCTGTCATATGAGAGAGAGGGATACATCTTCTGTGTACACAAGGCTTCCCCAAAAAAAGAAAACTGGAACGAGAAAACTTTTTTTCCAGCAGAAGACGTTGACGTTGTCGTCGTCAGATGATGATGATGACTGGTAGGATTGAAAAACAACGGGAGGAAAAAAAGCTAAAGGAAATTGGCTTAGACCCGATGAAAACTGGAAAAACAAGCCGACGTGGTGTGGTCCCAAAAAATATATGGATCAATTTCCCTCGATTCTTCTCTTCAATTTAGTTCCGAATTCTCCAGAATCCTCCCCTCCCCTCCTTAGGTAAACACTTGACTCTTCTCGCCCCAACTTTTGCTCCGCGGACCTCCGGGAGACGCAGAAAGGAAGGAGCGAAACAGTGGGCGGAGTCGAAGGGAGGAGAGACCCCTGCGACGTCGTCTGCAATCCTTCTCCCTTATTTCTTCCTCCTATTCGTCCTGTGCTGCTGAGCAAAAGAAGAAGAAGAACACTTCTCCTCTAAACTCTTCGCGTCCACTCGAAAAATAAACGAGAAGAGGATGCTCCAGGAGCAGCAACTTGCACAAATCATTTGCGCTCACGGAGCAACGATTTCCACGACCCGAGCCACCCTTCAGCGAGCGCCGCACTCGCTTCTCGCCACATCGCCAGACGCGACAGCCGACTCGGATGACAAGATTGTGCGGATTCTCGTCGAGGCGTTGCGTCGACACGATATGAGCATTATCGTCTCCGAATCTTTCGATCAGTGGGCCAGATTGGCGGCCGAGGTTTGTGCGTGTGTGTATCTTTTTGCGGGGATCTTTGTTTTCTTTTCGAGTCGACTCGAACAGAAACGAGCTCCCCGGAAGAACAAGAATAACAACAAAAAAAACAAGCCATTCTTTTTTTTGTGGTCTGCTACACCAGAGAATGCGTGTATACGACTACATTATGACATTTCGTGTGGTGTGAACGAGTCAGAATAGCTGATGGATTGAGTTTTGAACTTTGTGATCTTGAAATATGTGGAGCACGGAGCTCGAAGCTTCCGGGAGCATGCAGTTCCGAGTACAGACCTCTGAGCAAGAGCTCAAAGCTTCCAGGAACCCAGAGTAGCTGTGACACATCTTCAGGTTCCAGGTCCCAGATTCTGGCTTTAAAACTCAAAACTCAAGATTCCGAGCCCTCCTTCTTCCAGGCCAAACGTCTCGGCCTGATCTCCATCGTCGAGGCCGCGTGCCCCTCCACCATCAGCATCTCTTGCCATGCAGCCCTCTCCACCGGTCGCATCAATCCAGAAGTCACGTTTCGAAAGGTACCTCCCCCCCGCCATAAATAGACCAAACAGCAAGACACATATCTCTCTATTCTTCTCCTATTATCGACTATTCATACACCAATTGAGCTAGAAAATAGGAGGAGAGAGAGAAAGCATTCCCTTTTTATGACAGAACCATCAAGAGAATGGCAGGAGGGGGGGAAGATGAAAAAGACACATATCAATTTTCCTGCCTCTTTTCTTCTCCCCCCACCCATCGCATCTTCTCACCCCTCCTTTTTTGCAGGTTCTACGAATCGTGGTCTCTGGAAAAGTGATCATGTGTCGGGCGGTGTTTGGCGACTCGTTGAACGAGTGCAGAGATGGCGGTGGTACGGACTTCGAGATGGATCGGTACACGTCTAGGTGGGTTTGGTTTGGATCGATCACAGATTTCAAAAAGGAAAAAATCAGACGAAAACCAACAGAAGGCGAAAAAACGAACTCCTCGCTGTTATCGTTTGCTCTTCATATAATCAGAGTCCATCTGGAATTCCTTCCTTTCTCGTTATCGATAAGAAGGGTGTCAGATTCACTTTTATCGAGAATGATAGGCTCGTAAAACAACAAATAGAGGAAGGAAAGGGGCAGAGTGGAATTTCAAAAAACGTCGAGCGGAATTGAAGCATCCTAGTCAACTCTGAACTCTAAAGGCGGATTTTCTGCCAGGAACTAACTACGTTGAGTTTAGAACTAGTTTGAGATCAAAGCTTCCTGAGCTCTTTTTGGGTCGTACTAAACTCTATGGTGATTTTGAGCATCGTTCCCAATCGGTCAGAATTCATAGGCACTCTAGAGCTAGCTGTGAGCTGCATATCCTTTTAGATCGGCCGAGATTCGCCCCGCAGACTTTTCAGACTAATCTATTGAAATCAGAGTTCTATGCAGCATTCAGAAACTTTCCAGCTCATCCCAACCCTATCTCTCCCTTCCTTCAGATTCTTCCTCAAACACAGCAACCTCGAGAAGGCGTTCGACCAGTTGGCCACCTCCGGCTACCGTCTCATCCACTCCAATACGTTCGCCCCGTCGCAACAGATGCCGAAGCACGCGTCCAAAGACGACTCCCAATTCATCCATCACTCGCAATTCGTTTTTCATCGTCAGCCAAAGGTGGGGGCACGTCTTCTGAATTCTCCCCATCCTCTTTCTTCCCTTTTTTCCCCCGGAAATGGGGTAAAAAATGGAAGAAGAATAAGAAGGGGGAACTTTGCCTATCCTCTTAAAAGCTTTTCCATCGCTTCCCCCAGTTTTCTCCTCCCGAAATCAAATCACCGAGTGGTTCTTCTCCTTCCACCGGAACGTGTGTACACAAAAGGAAAAACCTCCTTTTTTCGACTAACCCATGGGGGAAACTGGCGACGTAGAAGAAAGCGATGAAGAAGCCCTCGAGCAATTATGAGCTCTTTTCGAGTCCGACCAAGCGGAAAATAAAAAAGAGCATGAAGACTCTTTTTCTCTCTCTCTCTCTGGAGACTCATTTTCAACACGAAAGCGGAGGGGTGTTGAGTTTCAAATCTTGCAGTAACTCCTGGAGCATTCCAATTTGTTTAGATGAAAAAATGAGCATCAAAAGAGCTTATGGTGGAATCTACTGGAACAGTTGTCTGATACTTTTTGGCTCATGTGAGAGCAAATTCTGCTGTCAGAGCAACTTCTACCAGAGGTTCCTGACTTCTAGGTCGAAATTCGAGCCGAAACTGTTCGGGAGCATCTTTGAGCCAAACATCTCAATTTTAAAGATTCTGAGGCGGAAACCAGTCGAAAAATGTCGATTTTCGATCCGGTTGATAAAAACAGCTTCTTCGCTACGAAAACTGGTTTCTGAGCCAGAGCTGTTGGAACCAAATTTCTTGATTTTCTGCGATTTTTGGGTCCAAATCCGTGTCAAACAAAACCCAGACGATTTCTAGACCGAAATCCAGGCTAAAACTGATGCAGAGCAACTTTTGAGCCAAATTTCTCACACTTCCAATGTGAGAACACTTCCAATGCGAGAACACTTCCAATGTGAGAAAACTTCCAATGTGAGAAATTCCACGCTGTTGAAAAGTGATCCATCTCGAATTTCGCCTCCGCTCCACTTTTCAACATTTTCTCTCTCTCTCTCTACTGCCTATTCGAGACGAGGAAAAGAAGATGAATGTGTTTTCTTCGGGATCCCAAAATTGTGTATTCCATTCACACAAACCCATACAACACTTTGTGTGCCTGTGTTTGTGATCAAATTAGCATTCGTCTTGTTGGCTGCTACTGCTGCTCATCACAAATGAATGGAGACGGGCGAAAAAAAAGGCTTTCTTCTGGTAGGGAAAACGCGGAAATCCGGAGGGAAAATTGAGCGAAATTAGGCGGAAGGAGAGTGTCGACACAAAGAGGGACGGAGAGGAGCTAATGAGATGAACGGAAACTTCCAGAACGAGAAAGAGAGATTCTGGAGCGTTTTGCAGCAAAAAAGAGAGGATAGGGAAGTTGGGGAGGGTTGGAGGAACAATCTGAACTAAAATTCGCGTTTTTTCGAGGATTCTGAGCAGGAAAATCCATTTTTCGATCAATTTTGACCCAAAAAAGTCGCGAAAAATCGATTCTAAGATGGATTTCGAATTGTCCAAGTATGGACTACATGAGTCGAAGAGTACCGTTTTTCACCGGTTTTTTGCTTAAAAATGATATTTTTCCGCCCTGAAACCAAGAAAAATTGGTTTTAGACCGCATTTTAATGTTCCATGTCATTTGCCGATTTTTCAGCTGAAACTGAATTTTCGACTCAAAAATTTGTAAATTTTTAGCTCAAAAATGGCATTTCCAGCATTTTTTTATATCAAAATATCGATTTTCTGCCTCTAAATCCCCCAAAATCACTATTTTCAGCTCTGCCCCGCCACTGACACCACTTCCACACCGGCAACCATCTGACGAGTTTTTTTTTGATTTCCGCCAACTTTTTTCGCTTTTTTCGCTATTAGATCTCAGTTTTCATCGACGAATAAACTATTTCTCTCGTCTTCGCTCACTTTATTCAGTCGCACGATCAGCACAACTTTCACTCCGTCGGTGCTCAATCCACGCTTCTCGAGCTCCTCCTGGAAGAAAAATTCGATTTTTTGAGACAATTTTCATAGAGAATTCAAACCTTCAGCACACTGATTGGCAAATCTCGAACGTTGTCTCCTGTCAGCAATTGCATGCGCCAGAGTAATGCGCTGGAAAAAAACTTTGAATGTGGAGAAATCGATTTTGAAGAGGTCGAAAATCGTGGATTTAGGTAGCTTTTCGGGCGGTTCCAGCAGCCAACATTAACGTGGAAAAATTCGTGGTTTTCCGAAGAAAAATTTGAGACAAAAAAAAAAAAATCGAGTAAACAAGACGAAAGTCGCTGATGATTTCGCCAAAAACGAGAAACGCGCCAGCTCACTGAAAGTGGGTCAACAGAGCATTGCTGACGCATTTCTTTCTCGCTGCTTAATTTTCGGAGGGAGTTTAAAAAGATAATTTTTCTCCGCGGAATTTCTACGAATTTCAGTACCTTTTTCTAGGTTTTATCAAGTATACACAGCAAGAAAACATTTTATTACATGGAAAAACAAAAAAAATGCAGTTAAAAACTATTTAAACAGGTGAAAATCGTCGTTTTAGTCAAATCATGGCCTTGCGTCCGAGTGCTCCGAGATCATCGGGCTGCTCGAGGAATTCACAGATCGAGTCGACGAAGAACTTCGGGTCGTCGGCGTGAATCCAGTGGTTCGACCAGGCGGTCTCGGCGAATTTCACCTGAAAAAATAGGTTTTGAAGGGGAAGTTTCTGGAAACGCGTCAATTTCAAGCTACATTCGTTAAACAGCTCAGAATGGCTCTTTTTCTGCCAAACTTTTTGGTTTCTTGGAATTTTCCGGCTCACTAACCATTGGAAACATTTTCTCAACACGATTCTTATGAGCCGCCGGCAGGAATCCGGATCCAGAAGCACGCTGGAAGAGAGTGGGTCCATCGTAGACTCCGAATCGAATATCGTGACTGAGAAGATAGATGTAGGTCTCATCGATGACGTTGAGATTGCATGTCCACTGTGCCTTTCCGTTGACGTCTTCTCCCAGATTTCCACGCACGAATTGGTAGAGAAGCACTTTGGAGACCTTCTCGCCGAGCTCCGCCATCACCTCGGCACGCGATTGGTTCATGTCGGTGGCAATCATGTGCTTGATGCAATCGAGGTATTCTGAAAATTTGAAAGTTTGTACATGAAATTATAAAGGAGACGATTTAACTGATTTCGATGCAAAAATTAGATAAATCGAACTAAAATGAGCCGAGATAGAGTTCATCAAAATTTCTGAAGCTCAAACTCGGGGTACACTTCTCAAAATAAGGTGCGTTTTCTGAATTTGGAAAGTGAATGATTGAAATAAAGTGTCAGTTAATCGTCCATACAATTCCAATTATTTTAAGCTAAAAATTATAAAAATCCATTGAAAATGAGTCGAGTTATGAAAAACTGAAAAAAAATTTCAAAAAAATTTTTGAATTTTTTTTCAATTTTTCATAACTTTGTTAATTTCTGACCAATTTAATTGGGTTTTGGTTTAAAATCATGCTGAAATTTTTGGCATTTCAAATAAAACATTAAAACTATCAATTCCTTCAAAACCCCTATTAGTGTGCTCAACAAAAGTTTGCTCCGTCCTTCAATTTTCCGAATCCCTTATAACTTTGTGAGTTTCCAATCGATTTCCTTGATTTTTGGCTGAAAACGCTCGAAAACTTACCAGCTCTCTTCAACGGATAACCCAGCGGCGACATATCCTCCACAATCAAATTCTTGATCCTCGGCGCGTACTCTGGCGTTGTCGCCAACTGAGTCACCGTCTTCCCGCCCATCGAGTGCCCGTGAAGGTTGACCTGCGCCTCTCCGGTGATCTTTCTCACCCAGTCGATGAATCCGACCAAATCGTCGGCCATCTCCGGGTACGTCATGGATGGAGCCATCGACGATCCACCGTGGTTACGGTTCTCCACGGCGAACACCATGCATCCGAGACGCTGCGAGAGCTCCTTTCCGACACGAATCCAGTTCTCCTTCGTGCCGAAAAGTCCGGGCACGAGGATCAGTGGGGTGCCACTGGAACGCATGTTTCCGAATGTCAGATTGGCCAACATCATCTGGAAAATTTTGAGATTGCTAAGATGGCAGAGAAATGCTGAAGTGTCTGGAAGACTCCAAACTTAAGCAGTTCTAGTAGCCATATGAAAGATTCTGAAAGATTGGAAAAACTGTGACCAATTCTAGACGATCCTGGAAGCTTCTGGAAGGTTCTAGATCCTTCGTAGGTCTTGTAGAACTGCCTGAATAGTTTTAGAAGATTCTGAGAGATTTTGGAAGAATCTAGAAGGTTTCAGAATATTCTAAAGACTCCAGAAGATCTTGGGGAATTCTAGAGATTTCTAGAGATTTTATTGAAAACTTTCAATTGACCGTATCTTCGTTCATACTGCTCCGTTTGAGCTCGTTTCTACTGCAAAAGAATCGGAATCTTTTGCAGTTTTAGATGAACCTAATTCTAACGCCTTCTGGATCTCGGAGACGCCAGAATCTAGAGTAAAGACACCCAACCTACCTGAGAAGTGGTGTTGGAGTTGAAGCGGCGAGCGACGTTGAACAGTTTCGAGTTCATTTCGAGAAGACTTGAAAGATCAGCAGATTTTCGATACCTGTCCGCAAATCCCCCCTACCTATTTATAGGCCGCTCCGCCCATCGCCGATCACCGAAAATTTGAATAAAAGTGGGCGGAGCCTATCAGCGGTGCTGAAAGGTGGAAGGGGGAGGAGCGACTAACGATCAAATGGGGGTGATACATATGGATGAAAAATAGAGAGAGGAGAGTTAGAGAAAAAGGGGAAAAGTCAAAAATCAAGATGAAAAAAGGAATGTTGAAAAGGAGAAGAGGGTATCTGAATCTGGAGTCTTTAGATTTTCAGGAAATTTTTTTTCAGAGTTTCGAAAAGTTATTTCAGACCCTCAAACTTTCTTGAGATTCTTGATTTTTAAATGTGCCGCGAATTTGAAGTTTTGAACTTTTTTTCACAAAAATCCAAAAAAAAATCGAAAATGTCGAAAAAAAAAATTTTTTGTAAAATTCACTGAAAAAACTTCCAAACTCAGCCTGAAGACCTGCGAAACCAGAAATTTAAGATTTCATTGTAGGATATGCTGAAAACAACCAAAAAACGATCAAAAATTAGTTTTGAAAAATTTTGAAAATTTGAAAATTTTTTTTTCAAAAATCATCGAATTTTACTCAGAGTTCCTCAAAATCCTAAAAATCATGGAAACGAAGTGTAAAGTAGGCCGAAAATGAGAAAAAATCGAAAAAAGTTTTCGAAAATTTTCAAATTTTCAAACCAAGATTCAACAATATGCATCTAAAATTTGTCCAAAACTACACCATTGTGAGCGGAATTTTTCGAAGATTTCAGAAATTTTCAAATTCTGTTCACAATACAGTTCAAAGAAATTGGTTGTTTCCGATAATCCGAAAACCTGAAAATCTTGAAATTCCGTATTCTTTGAATCTTTGAAATTTAGAAATTTCGGAATATCAAATTTCCGGAAATTTTCAAACTTCCAAGCTTTCCAATATTATATTCAGGACTACTGTACTTTTTAGAGTTACTGTACCCATCCAAGGATTACTGTACTTCTCAACTCATCTTCGATCTCTCCTCTCATTTCCAAAACTCTTCCCGATTCTCGACTTTCGACCGTTTTTCACTCTCTATTCGTTTTTTTCCCACGAATTTCGTTTGCAAATATCACAGCCAAAAGTCATGTTCAGTCTGTCTATTGATCACCATCAACAACAGAAAATTTTGCGAAAAAAAATTTCAAAAAAAGTACGGTCAAAAACCATTCGATTCAAAACCAAAAATATCTTCATTTTCACACATTTCAAAAATCGCCGAAAAATCAATAAATCATCTGCCGACAGCCCATTTGGGATCCTGAATTTTGGAGTTTTCATTCAAAGTATTGCTCAATGACCTCGATGCTCAGCTCGTCTTGGAGCAGTTGGTTGACGCGCTGAAAAATGTTGGATTTGAGAAGGAAGGAGTGGTTTCGAAAACGTTTAAGCATGAAAAATGATTTTTTCAAGGTTGATTTAGTCTAAAATCATTAAAAAGGTGGAAAAAAAATGGAGAAAAAGTCTGAAATTTTTCGAAAAACCTCTCAAAATCAGTCAATTTCAACGGATTTTGGCTCAAAATAGCTCAAAATTTCGGAAATTGTTTCTAGAATCGCCAAGAACATACCAACTCAGCAGTTGGAAGATACTTCTGAATGCACGCGTAGCTCTCCGGCATCATCGATCCACGAAGCACCTTCAAAAGTTGCGGCGTCTCTCCAGTGAGCACGATGGCGTTGGCCAAGTGCATGGCTCCTTGTTCACGGGTCTCGACTGGAAAAAAATCAAGCTCACACATAAGGAATGTAATTTAAAACAATAGCAAGAATATTGACATCATTTTAAGCCAAAAATCAAAAAAATTGATTGAAAACAGGCAAAGTTATGAGAAATTGAAAAAAAAATCCAAATTTTCCTGAATTTTTTTTCAAACCTTCGTAACTTTGCTCATTTTTGATCGATTTTTGTGATTTTTGGCTTAAAATGAATAAGAAATTTTGAAATTTTAAAAACCTTGCTGGTCTATTTTTCTGAAAGCCTTGACTTTCCTCATTTCAATCCGTTTTCATTGGTTTTAATTCAAAATGCTCCAAATTTTGTGATCTGTCAAGATTTGTACATTTTGTTCCCAAAATGTTTTCAAAATCTTCAGAAAATTCTTCACAAGCAGATTGATATCAAAATGAGCCCAAGCCACTTCAAAAACCCACCATCCTCCATCAAGCTCTCGCCCAAATCCATTTGCTCCAAGAACAACTTCTCACAAACTCGACGCACATTCGCATCCTCAAAATTGAACATCACGTCTTCCTCTGCTCCTCCTTCAACTGCTCCAAACTCCATGCCAGCTCCCGCGCGTTCCTCATGAGCGAACGTCGGGATGGGGGCTCCAGGAGAAGTCTTCGACGTCTCAGAAGCCGAGGATTCAGATGCCGTCGCCGGTTTCGAGTGTGCTCCATTCTTCGGACGACTCCAGTAGTAGTAGGCGAGGACGGCGGCGAGCGTCGCGCCGCCCACCACCGCCGCGGTGATCATCATCGGACAACGAAACGGACGGTGCATGTTTTGGAATGTTATTTAGAGAAGTGGAGTGAATTCTGAGGAGAGTGCGGGAATCAAGCTTTGAATTCGATGACGTGGGGGTGAGGATTTGCCACGTGGAGAGATCGGAGAGTAATTTTGAGGGCTGGTCACGCGGGAATTTGAAAATTTTGAATTTCTGTGCATACACAGTCACGACAAAATGCAGAATACTTTTGAAACGTCTGAATGCCGAGATTTCAAGGAACTCTACAATCCCACTTTCAGATTATGAATTCCAAAATCTACTCCATCCACAGACTAAAGACTCCAATGACTTTCGACTTCTCTTCCTGATCATTATTTTTTACTCCCGCCGTACCAGTACCAGCTCAACCTGGCACCCCCCACCTCTTATTATCATACCCTCTGAATAGAGTCCACAAAAATTCCCACGGCTCTCGTCGTCCTGCAAAACTACACTGTATGTCTGGGGAGTCTGTCTGGGGTTGAAAAAGTTACTAAGGGTACAACGAGACATGGAACTTATAGGCTGACTCCGGTCGTTGGAATGTGAGAGGTGGATCGGATATCAGAATAGGAAAACTCATAATAGAGTAATTTCCGGAATGAGAACGATTTTGTAATGAACAATGTTGCTATTAAAATCTTAAGGTCTTGAAGACATGTTTCAGATTTCAAAATGGTGCATTTTGAGCCAAGTTATGAGCATTTGAATTTGGTGGCCTAGAAAGCCAAACATTGGAAAACTAGGTCATTGTAGACCTGGAAATCTAAAAATTCACATTTAGAGCTTCGAGAGCTTCAAAATGAGTATAATCATGACAAGGTTTCTTGGTGCCTAGAATCCCAAATTTTGGGGTTTCTGGGCCACCAACTTCAAACGTTTATAACTTGATTTTAAGTGGAGATTTTTGAACTCTGAAAAGTGTGTTGGAATTCTCGAAACATGTTCTTCTTGTTTCTGATGCGATAACCTAAAAATCCAAATTTTGAAATTTTGTGTTACCAACTTCAAATGCTCATAACTTTGCCTAAAATTCACTTTTTCGAATTTGGAAAAGTGCTCCGAAATTCTGAAATTCTGATATTCTACAGATTTTAAGATTCTGAAAGGAACTGAAGGATTCTGGAGGGCTCTGAGATTTTGAGGCGACGGCCCACGACGTCACTATTCAAACAACAATTTCTTCAGATCAACCAAAACTTCTCATGCTGATAATTCTAAAATTGTGAAAATGTGTTTTTTGTTGAAAAGTTTCAAATTCAGAAGACGTCAGAATTTAAATTCTTCCACCCAGCTATTGTCCAATGTTTTCACTCCTGTTTTTTTTTCTCTCGCCAGAGTGTTCCATTCCCAAAAATCCCATTCCTCAAATCATTGAGGAGATTTTATCACCCTCTTCTCGGATTTCATTGCCCCCGTCGTCGATCCCCCTCTCGGCAGGCGTACATCGCATTCGATTGGCCGAGAGACGATGAAGATGCACATAGTATATTGGTGGTTGTAGAACGAAAAGAGAGGCCAGTGGAATCTGAAGGCTTCCGAGGAGATGACACACATTGTAACACACGGAAAGAGTTGATGGAGATGGCGAGCAGCGGCAGTAGCAGCTGACGACGGGCGGGAGTGCCACTCCCGGGAGCCCTTGGGCCTCTCTCTCTCTCTCTCTCTCTCTCTCTCTCTCTCTTTCTGTGCGTCTCCTCGGAGGAACACAACACATTATGATTTTGCAATTCGCTGACATTTCCTCTTTTTCACTGTGTGTGTGTTGCAACCTTTCTACTTTATCTTTTTTCTTGAGATCCCTCAGGACTCTGGAGTTTTTTTTTGGGAGCTTGAAATCTTTGGACTTGACTTCAGAATAGTCTGAAAGATTCCAGAAGATTCTAGAAGATTTAGAAGAATCCCAAAATGACTTAACGGATTCGGAACGTTTCTGGAAGATTCTGAAAGATTGAAAAAGATTCCGAGGGATTCTAAAAGATTCTGAAGGTTGCTGAAAGACTCTGAACGATTCTAGAAGTCTCTGAAGGATTCTAAAGGATTCTCTCAAAATGTCTCGCTCTCCAACACATTTTCGAAACTATCTCTCTCATTTTAAGAGTGTCAAAGTTTTGATGAAGTATTCAGAGATGAAAAGCTAAAATCTCCTTATGAGGTTTTACCATAACTATTACATCATCTACGCCTAAAAGCACATAAACCCTCAAAATTTTGAAGTCATCAAGACTCTTCGCCAACCTCCAGCATCAGCTCATTGAGAGCTTCAAAATGAGTATAATCACGCCCTTCTCGGAATCCTATCACTCCAGATTTGATCTTTCAAGATCGGTGGCCTAGAAATCGAAATTTTGGAAAACTAGGTCACGGAAGAATAGGCGTTGTCAAGAGAACTTCAAAACAGGTTTCAGATCTGAGAAAGCTCAATTCTCAGGTAAGTTATAAGAGTTCTAAACTGGAGGCCTAGAAATCTCTCGAATTCCTAGGCCACCATGAAACCTAGCCATGATTATACTCATTTTGAAGCTTAGGAGAATTATTCAATAATTCTGAATATCAAACGCATACTCCGAGTTCACTTCACGAATTTCCTTCTCTCCACTTGAATCCGAAGCGCTCTTCTGAATCAGATACTCCGACGTCTTCTGAACGAGCTCGTTGAATTCTGAAGACCTCGCTGCCGCCTCCTCGCCACCAGAATCCATCCAATTCGACACAACACTTCCATCCGAATCATCATTCACACATCTCGTGTAGATGGCCACAGAACTCTCGGATTTCTCGCTTGTTGAGAGGGTTGACGGGGAGTTGAACTGAAAATTTTTTGAAAATTTTTGAGAATCTAGAAAAATCTGGATTTTTTGAGCCAAAAACCATGAAAATCCATGGAAAATGACTTTTGAAAACCATGAAAAGCTTGCCTCACTCGTGTGATTCGTCTCGGATTTCGGCCAGTTTTCCATGGTTTCTAGCGGGAAATTTGAAATTTCAAATCTCTGGAAATACACCTTCTTTGTCATCTTTCTCTATTCTCTATTCTCCCCCATGAAATTTCACGTTTTTCGATTTTTTTCAGATGCCAATTGGAGTCTACATATAGAATAGGTGAAACGAAACGAACGAAACAATCCAAGAGGTAGATCAAATAAAAAATGTTATTCTCCGGCGCGTCGACTGCCAAACCGAAGAAGGACGAGAAGAAGGATAAGAAGAGTGATCGGGGTGAGAATTTGTTGAGATTTTTGGAGCACTTTTCTAATCTCGAAAATCTCAATTTTGAGCAAAGTTATGATCACCTACAGTTGTCTGCCTAGAAATTCATATTTTGAGTCTCTAGGCCACAAAATTAAAGTGAGCCTAGCTTGAGCTAAAACTGATTTTCTGAAAAAATCACCAGTGTAGTGAAACAGGCAAAACGTCAGAATTCAGCCGCAATTTTCGAATATCAAAAATCTCCATTTGGAGACGAGTTTCGACCGTTTTTGAGATGATGACCTAGGATTCCACAGTTTGGGTTTTTAGGCCAAGAAAATTAGGTAATGTTGAGAGCATTTTAGGAAACCCATAACACTTTTCAGATCCCGAAAGTCTCGATTTTGAGTCAAGTTATGAGCATTTGAAGTTGATGGCCTAGACATTCACATTTTGAGTTTCTAGGCCACTCACTACTTTAAAAAAATTGTTGCAGTTTTTTTCGCAGTTTTACATTTGTTTCGGGACAGAGAATTCTGGAAAAATACAACAAAAAAATAGATTTTCGAAACTTTTTGCTTTTTGAGTCCTGGAGCTTTCAAACCTTTGTAACTTTGCTCAAAATCAACATTTCTTTGATCTGAAAAGTGCATTCGGATGCTCAGACCTCTCACTGATAAAAATCATCTTTCTGTTTGTTTCAGAAGAAAAATACGAGCTCCAAGAGCATGTGTTCATCCGCTGGGCGAACCACCTGCTGGGAACCGAACGTCTCACCGACCACAAGAGCCTTCAAGATGGCTCCAACGCCATTTTCGTTTACCAAGCCATCATCGGACAGACGATGGCAGTGCTGGGCAACCCGGCCGACGACTGGCCAAACATTCTACAGTACGTCGGAGACTCGAAAACCAACCCTCAAGAAGTGATGGACGGGCAGCAGAAGGCCGTGCTGTCGGCGTGGTGGCAGTTGGTGCAGTTCTTCTGGAAGAATCATGCGCCGAATCAGTTGAGAGAGGAGAAGGTGGGTTGTAGAATCAAAAACTAGAGAAAATTTGGGTCCAGAAGCAAAAAAAGTTCATGAAATTCGGACCATTCTGAATGAAGTTAGAGCAGAATCTTTGAATTCAGAATTCAGAATCTTCAAAGTTCAGAGTTCGACAATTCCAAAATCTTCCCATTTCAGCTCTCCGAAGCGATCAAACAATGGTGCATCGAGGTGATGAAGTCCTACGAGGAAATCGACGTCTACGACTTCACCTCCTCCTTCCGCGATGGGCACGCCTTCAATTATCTGATTCATTCATATGAGTAAGATTTTTGAATTCAGCAATTCCAGAGCTTTCGAATGAGTATAATCATGCTTTGTCTTCTTTTTTTGTTCGTGGCCTAGAAACCCGAATTTTATATTTCTAGGCCACCAACTTCAAATGACCATTTCTTCCCGTCGTCGATCACTAATAAGAGCATAATTATACTCATTTTGAAGCTCCCATTATGACAAATTCATAAATTTCAAAAAATCTTCAGCAAAAAACTAATCAACCTCTCAAAAACCGCCGAAATGAGCGCCATCGATCGAATCGAAAATGCATTTTCTGTTGCCGAGAAGACATGGAATGTGCCGAGACTTTTGAATCCGAAAGGTGAGTGTAGGCGTTTGCAGAGATTCTGGAGCGGTCTGAAAAATGGCAAAAGATTCTGGAACCTTCAGATGGATTCTAGAGCATTCTGAGGGATTCTCAAAAATTCGGAAGGATGCGGAAAGCTTCTGGAAGATTTTCATAGATTCCGACAAACTCTGAATAATTCTTGAAAAGTTCCGAAGACTTCCGACGGTTATTGGAGGCTTCTGAGGGCTTCTGCAGACTTCAGACGCCTTCAGAAGACTTCTGAAAAAGTCCAAGATACTCCGAAAAATTTTGAAATATTCTGGACGATTCTGAAGATTTCTACAGGATTCTGACGAATTCTAGAGATGACTAGAAATTCTGAAGGGGTTCCTCGAGAAGTAGAAAATTTGGAAGGATTCTGGAGACTTCGGGAGACTTGTAAGAGGTTTTGAACAATTGTGGAGAATCCTGCAAGACTCTCGCAGATTCTAAAGGATACAAAAGGATTCCGGAGAATTCTGAACCCCTCCAAAGCCTTTTGTTCTCCATCATCCAAATTTGTTGATGTGTTCGTTCGTGTCTAGACGCTAATCTTAATCGCCCCCTATAAACCTATTCAGGCAAATGAGGTAATAACATCCGCCATCATAAAACTGTTGTCTCTGTTTTTCTCGGCGCTTCTCTATCCTCCTCACTCTCTCTCCTGCTTCTTCCTCGTCACCTTTTTGATGCCGTCTGTTTTCAGCCCGTCATATCTCAAGAACCAATAACGCTAGCAAAAAGTTATAAACTACAAAAATGTGCGAAATAAAATTTTACACACTTTTGTAGTTGACAACTTTTTGAAAACTGTTTTGGCTCTAGAGATATATAAACGTTTGAAGTTTTGCATGTCTCGCTTTTCCTCTATTGGCGCTGCCTGCTTTCAACCGTTTATATCTTAAGATCTGTAGGTGATAGCAAAAAACAATAAACTACAAAAAAGTGAAGAAAGAAATTTTACACATTTTTCCTAATTGACAACTTTTTGAGAGCTACCTTGGTTCTTGAGATATGACACTTCAAAGTCAGATATTCCACCAATGGCATTGCAAACTATGAAACATTGGATCCCTCTTTTCTGTCTTCCTCTATCCCCAAGAAACACTACGAAATTCGAAGAGACGCAGAGAACTGCATTGCATAATATCAACCGTCATCAAGGAGTGACCCCCATCGGTTTCTTCCTATCTGTTTTACTATATCCTCCCCTCCTCCCGGCAACAAGTACCTTGCTTCCTTTTTTCTCTGCTTCTCTCTTCTCGGCACACTCTCTCACTCTCTCTTGGAGGGTGTCTAGTGTCCTGTGTCGAACAATTAAGACATCACTTGTCTTTCTTCCTCTCTACAGGTAGATCAAAGGGGGACAAAACGAACAAATGAGAAATCGCCGACTGTGTTAGTGTATCTGTACGTGTGTTTCCTTTTTGACTTTGGTTTTTGGCTTTGGGGAGGTTTCTTTTGAAATTTTGGATTCTGAAGATTCTGGAGACTTGGTTCGGAGGTTCTCGTTGAGATAACTGAAAAATTGAAAATTCTTTTTGAAAGCTTCGGAAAACTTTTCTGAATAAGTCTGAAGGGGTTCAAATGGTTCTAATTTTTCTAGAATGATTCTGGAGAAGTCTGAAGGATTCTGGAGGATTCTGAGACGTTCGAAATTTTGAGATTTTGGAATTCTGAGAACTTTGAAGATGTGAAATTCGGATTTTCAAACGTTTTCGGATTCGAAGACGTAAGAATTTTTGAGGACCGAAATTTTCGAAAATTTTTTTGAAATTTGTTTAACAAAAACTCAAAATGTTTTTTAATTGTATTTTTTTAAACTCTCCCATATTCAGAATCCCCTAGAACTTCAGATCCTCAAAATTTCACAAACTTTTTTAGACTTCCGAATTCTAGAGGATTCTGAATCCAGAGAGTTGTATTATTTGGTTTCGAAGAATTTTCAGTTTTTTGTTAAACCACTTTCAAAACTGTCTCAAAAATTTAGATCCTGAAAAACTTTTTTGGCTCAGAAATTGTGTGGAAATCTGAGTTCCTCTCTATTTTAACCAAATAGGTTCTGAATTCCGAGAATCCAGAATTAAACTTCTCTTGACTAAACCATGTCTGAAATTTTTGATTCTGTCCTTGTTTTTCCTCAAAAATCACTTCTTCACCCTCAAATTCCTCGTTCTCCCCTCCCCTCCGTTCCTAAGTAGTTTGACCTCTTATTACCCGTTCCATTCCTCTTCTCTCCCTTCTCGTTCTGATCTCAAACGTCAACAAATCAACCTCTGTGGCCAACAACACATAATAAAGTGTGCGAAATACACCGTCTCTTTCTGATTTTTGCGCCAATAAGTTTCTTGCCATTTTTTGTTTCTCGAAATGTTTCGCTTATCAATACTTCTCAAGAAACGAAGATTTATCAGCAGAGAAAATTATGAGATGGGATAGGATAAGATAGGAGAAGATGCAAAAAACCGGAATCTGATTCATTTCCGCCGTGTAGACGAGGAATTCGACAGTTTTTTTGGCGACATTTTTGACCTACAATCAACTTGCACTTCGCTCTGAGGGATCTATCGTGTTCATTTCCCATCGGATGTTATTTTTTAACAGTGAATCTAGATTTAGCTCAGCGTGAGATTTCGAATGAGTATAATCATGCCCATAATCTAAAATTTTGAAAAAAGGGTTTCAGATTAAGACCCCCGGGGTCGAAAATCAGAATTTGAGCAAATCTAGCCATGAGTATACTCATTTTGAAGCTCTCAATGAGCTGAATTCAAAAATTTACATCTTCAGCAATTTTCGTCAAGTCAAACCAAGATCTTCACAGTTTTCAATTTTTCGAAATCAATTTTTTTGTGTAAACCTTCCCCATCATAACCACTGTAACACTTTTTAATAATCGTAACTTTTTTCATCTAAATTTACACTTTCAAACGGTTTCTGCCGCCTGTGACTAAGGGGGCAGGTGTCATCTCGTGAATTTATTGGATTTGCGCATCGGATTTTTATTAGGCGCTCGTAAAATCAGGAGGAAAAGGGGCGAATTGTATAATACAATTGTAATTATGCATTTATTACCTATTACCCTACGTCTAACCTTCCCATCAGTGTTTTCTGCTTTTGCTGCTTCTAAACCTTTGGTTTGGAAGAGTAACCCTCCGTTTCTCAATTTTCTTCCGTTTTCAACGCCGTATCTTCTTTAAAACTGCAAAATTTCGATTGAAACTCACAAATTCAGATTTAACTTTTTGTGAGCTTCAAAATAAGTATAATCATGACCAGGTTTGCCCAACTTTCAAAAATGGGGTCTTAATCTAGGACCCCTTACAATCAAAAAATGAGCATTGAACAAACCTGGTCATGATTATACTCATTCGAAAGCTCTCAATGAGCTCAATTCGAATATGAAAATTTTTCGCCAGAATCAAAAATTTGAAACCTTACGATTCCATTTTTTTCAGATCTTCACAGTGAACATCTCGACTCACACTCAGTACTATGCTATTTGATGAATTTGTACCTATCGATGATATCAACGAGTAAAATCGAGGTAAGTGTGTGGTCCAGAGGAGTCCTATCATCAAAATTTCCTTCTCAAAACTTAACCTGGGGCTCCTTGAAAGTTTAAAAATTGAAAATTAAGTAAACCTGGTCGTGATTTCATTTTGTAGCTCTCAACGAGCTCATTTTGGATACATTAGAAAAATTAGATCAATGTCAAAAATTGAAAAGTTAAGACCATTTCAAAAACTAGAAAATCAAAAAAAAAAATCAAAAATGTAGCAAATCTAGTCATGAGTATACTCATTTTAAAGCTCTAGTGAATCAAAACTACAAAACCCCTTTTCAAATTCCAGAACGAACTCGAAGTGCAGCAACAAATCCAGCAACAAAAAGCCGCCGCGGCACTTCTAGCCGCTCACAAAATGCAATCCCAACCATCGACCTCATCGGCACTCCAAATCCCACCACAGACTCCGCCCATCTCTATAGTACACCAAACAATGTTGGATCGAGGCAAGAGCTTCGAGCAGTCTGTGGAGGTAGGCGGAGTCTCGTGATAGCCTGAAAATCGCAACGTTTTTCAGGGCGAGGTGCGTTCCCGAAAGTCGTCCAGCTCGTCTCAAAAGTCTGGCAAGTCCAAAAAAGTGCGTCGAGAAGAGCAACTAGCCGAGTTCAAGTCGTGCATCGAACAAGTGCTCACTTGGCTCCTCGAAGCCGAAGATGAACTCGCCACACTCACCCAAATGCCACGTCACGAACTCGCGTCGGTTCGAGCGCAATTCTCCGACTTTGAATCGTTTATGTCGAGTCTCACCGACAGTCAGGATACGGTCGGTAGAGTGCTGTTGAGAGGCCAAATGCTTAGTAATAAGTCAGAGAATGAGGAGGAGAAAGAGGCGATCGCGTCGAAGCTTCATCTGGTGAACACAAGATGGGAGGCTTTGCGAGAACAGGCCATGCAAGAGCAGGCCGTTTTGCAACAACAGATTCATCTTCTTCAGCAGGGGTGAGTTTTAGAGGGTTTGAATGCAGAAAATTTGAACTAGGTGGGCTTAGAGCTTCAAAATGAATGTAACAACGCAGCTCTAGTTCGCGGCCTAGAAATCCAAAATCCGGTTTTCTAGGTCAATACTTGGTTCAAAAAATGTTTAGCAAAAAAACTAAGTACAAACATAAGCCCTTCATTCCAGAGAATCCAATTCACAATACACTAGTCAGAACTCAAAACTCAAAACTCTCGATTCTGAGTCAGGCTATGAGCACTTGAAGTTGATGGCCTAGGAACACCCAGAATTTCTAGGCCAGTCAGTGACCTACTCATGATTATACTCATATCAAAGCTCTCAACAAGCCAAATCCAAAACAGTTTCGAAATATTAAAAATCTCGATTGTGAAATAAGTTATGATTATTCTAAGTTGGTGGCCTAGGAACCCCTAAAAGTTCTAGGCCCCTAATAAACCTAGTCATGATTACACTTTTTTAAAAAGCTCTCAACAAGCCAAATCCAAAACAATTTTTAGATCTCAAAAATGTCAACTTAAAAAAGTTATGAGCATTCTGAATTGGTGGCCTAGAAATCCGAATTTCGAATTTCTAGGCCATCAATAAACCATGCCATGATTATACTCATTTCGAAGCTCTCAACGTGCTGATTACGATTATCCAACTTTTTTCCCGCCAAAACCAAAAATCGACTAATTTACAACCCTCATATGCTTCAGAGAACTCGACACCATCAGCCAATGGCTCGACGCCACAGAACTCGAAATCGAGTCTTTTGGCCCGTTGGCTTCAGATTCCGGCCAGGCGCTCAAACAGATAGAATTGCACACGAAATTCCAACAGAAGCTTAACGACTTCCAGGACATTATCGACAAGCTGGAAAGCTTCGTGGCAGTGGTAAGCTAGTTGAGATGGAATACTTGAAAATTGGGAAAAAAGCGCGTCATTTTCGAATTCAGCGCAAAATTTCACCCCGGAAACTTGGTTTTCCGAAAGTTTGGAGAAAGTGTCGTAGGGTATGGTGTTTGGTCCGCAAACACCGCATGTGAACCAAATCTCTGAAAACAGGGTTGCTGGGGTAACAGATGACGAAGAACTCTATTATGATGTTAATTTTACTCTAAGGATTTTTTGGTGTTTGCGGACTAAACATCGAAGCTTACGACAAAAACTCAAATCCGGAGTAAAGACACCCGCGGATTTCAAAAATTTCCTTACTTTTCCATTATTTCCATTGACTTGTTTCAGGTGGATGAAGAGAACGACGCCTCCGTTGCCACCCTTGAAGACGCGCTCTCGGCAGTCTCCGTCCGTTGGGGACTCGTCTGCGAGTGGGCTGAAAAACGAGCCGCCAAACTGGACGGTCTCGCAGACCTCATCGATCGAACTAATGAGGTTTTCGAGAATCTATCCGACTGGCTGACAGCGAGAGAGCAAGAGTTGATGAGTGGTCTCAAGTCAGCACATCATTTGGAGAACGAGGAGCAGGTCGCGCAACAAGTCAGACGTCTTCAGAAGACCGAGGAGCAGTTGGAGCAGGAGCATTCTAGTTTTGTGAGGTAGGCAGAAACGGATATCACCAATCGATTTTTCGCATATTTTTACCCCGGAAATCTGATTTTCAGACGATTTGAACAAAGTGTCGTAGGGCATGGTGTTTGGTCCGCAAACACCGAACATTGAATTTGCAGAAAATGAGTAGGTTTTTTGAATTCCGCGCAAAATTTCACCCCGGAAACCTTGTTTTAGAAGATTTCGGTGTTTGCGGACCAAACACCATACCTTACGACACTTGGTGAAAACCATCTGAAAACCAAGTTTCCGGGCTAAAAAATCATGGGAAATCCGTATCAGATGTTTGTTTTTCTCTGTGGCCACTGCCTAGGGCGGTTTGCGCACTAAATGTCATATCTTACGACACTATAGGTTAAGGGTACTTTTTGGTGCTGAATACAAATTTGTCAATCAATTTTTTTAAATGACTTTCAGACTCTCCCAACTCTCCTGTGAACTCGTTGGCCGACTGGATGACTCGAATGGAGCAGCCGCCAACAACGTCCGTCTGAGTCTCGACTCCATTACCCAACGATGGGATAACTTGGTGGCTCGGATAGAAGAGCACGGGAAGACTCTAGTGAAATCTGGAAAAGCCGACTTGAAGCAGGTAGAGGCTAAAGAGCCGCATGTCGAGTCAGAAGGCCTCTCGACGGACACAGAGGGAGAGGAGCAGAAGAATCAGCTGGTGGATAAGTTCTTGCTGCACATCTCCAAGTTGAGCCACGAGTTGGAGCCGCTTCAAGACTGGTCCGAAAGTTTCGAGGTGTCACGGAAGCGCGACGACGTCAGGAAGATGATGAATACGTGTCAGGAGAAGTTGATACAGATCAAGGAGCAAGAAGCAAGGGTGAATCGACTGCAACTCGAACTCGAGCATCTCCATGTGGCCAAGTTGAACGCGAAGCAACTCAAAAGAGCCAATGATGCGTTTGAGCAGTTTGCGAAGGGATGGGCTCAGATTGTGACGAAGATTAGTGAGGCGATGAATGTGCTCACAGGACAGGAAGCCAGCGGGGCCAATGGAGGAAGTGAGGAAGCAGCGGTGGCGGCCAAGATTGAGCAGTGGATTGAGGCAGTGGATAAGTGAGTCGGAATAGAAGGAAATGAACATCAGATTCGGATTTCCCATAATTTTGTACCCCCGGAATACTTGTTTTCAGAGAATTTTTAAAAAGTGTCGTAAGATATGGTGTTTGGTCCGCAAACACCGAAAAATGTTAAAATCATTTGAAAACCATGTTTCCGCGGTGAAATTATGCGCAGAATTCGAAAATTGTACTAACTTCCCGCAATTTTTAATTTCGGTGTTTGCGGACCAAACATCATATCTTACGACACTTTGTTCAAATCATCTGAAAAAAGGTCTCCATGGTTAAATTTTGCACTGAATTCGAAAATGACAGCCGTTTTCTTCAAGTTTCTCATGCTTGTTTTTTGCGGATCAAGCATCGAACCTTACGACACTTTCTCAAAAGTAAAATTTCTTCCAGAGTCATCACCGAACTATCCCAACTGCCAGTCCCCGAGCGTCTCTCCAGAATTGAAAAGCTAGAACAACAACTTCAAGTTCAGGAGAAAAACGTTGGATTCGTTGAGAAGGACCTCCTCAAAAAAGCGATTCTGAAGAAGGGACTGGAAATCGCTGGAAAACGACTGGCGTCGTTGAAAGTTGAAGAGAAACCAGAAAAACCAACGGAAGAAGTGGACGAACCGGAAGCTGAGAAACATGTCAAGTTCACAGAGGAGACTGAGAAAAATGTGAGATTTATTGAGTTTCGGAGTGCGAAAACGAGTAAATTGATAAGAAAATTGAAATCAGCATCAAAAACAACCCCCCTCCGTTAGGTTTCAGCCGGTTTGCACTAAGTGTCGTAAGATTTGATGCTTGGTACGCAAACATCAAATTTTATGGACACTAGATTCAAAATTCTGAAAACTTCACTTCCCGGTAATTTAACCGCGTTAAACCCAAACTCATTACTCAAATCCCACTTTCAGACGCCTCAATCGCCAGTCTCCGAAGCATCGATCCTTGAAGAACTCGATGGTCCGTGGAGTCCAGTTGGTGACGTCATCTCGATTGAGCAAGACTTGCTGCGCGCTCAGAAAGCTGTTGAGAAAGCGAGAAACTCGGGAATGAGCAATGAGACTGTCGAAAAAGCGGAGACGAGGAAGGCGGAGATGGAAGAGAAGCGAAGGGTTACGGTGGCGGCGAGGAGCAAGTTTCAGATTGCCGAGCAGGCTGTAGAGGTGAGTTTTGAAGGAAAACTGTTGCGTTAGATAGATTTGAATTTGAATTCTTGTTCGTTTGATACCCATATTGCCTTGTTTTTGGAAATTATTGACGTCTTCTGGATTCTGAATCTTCAGTCTTTCAGAAGTATGGCAATATGGGTCTCAAATTGATCGAAATTTTGCGCGAAAGAAGTTTGACGTTGTCGATTTCAACCATTGACCACTCCTAAGTCTGATTCGAGGTCTCTAATCCACAATTTCCAGGAAATCGAACGTGCCCTTGATCGTCTTCAAGCGGCCGACCTCGAAATCGCTGATCTAGTCCGTGGTCTCGAACAAGAGTCCGCAAAACTCTCTGAGAGATCCTCTCTTCGAAAAGAGGCCGAGAGAACTGCCGAGAAAATGTTGAGCATGGACGATGTGGAGATTGCACCAGAAGTTGTCATTAAAACAAAAGACTCTATTGAGAAATTGGCAAAACGTTGGAATCAGCTGGATTTGGACCTGGAGGATAACCTGAGAAAGGCCAGGAAGGATCAGGACGCGTTTATACAAAGTGAGTATTTCCAACATTTTTGAGAGCTTCAAAAAAGTATAGTCTTGATCCAGGTTTAATTTTTGATCTACCGCTGAAAACTTGATACGTTTTGGGATCTCTTCCAAATTTTCTCAAAACTCATTTTCAACATTGGAAACATAATAAGCTTGTTGAGAGCTTTTGAATGAGTATAATCATGCCCATAATCCCAAATATCGACATAAAAGGTGCCTAAACCTGGGACCCCTTGATAGGTCGAAAACTGAAAATTGAGCAAACTTGGTCGTGATTATACTTATTTTGAAGCTCCCAATGAGCTGATTCCAAGTATAACAAATAAAATCTATCAATGTCAAAAACCGAAAAGTTAGGCCCGTTTCAAAAACTGGAAGTTTTCAAAAAATCAAAATTTCAGCAAATCTAGTCATGAGTATACTCATTTTGAAACTCTCAATGAGCTGATCCTAACGGTGTTATTAAAATTCTCTCTAGATGAAAAATTGGAAAATCCACAACCCTAAAACTCAAAATTCGAGAAAAATAAATCAGATCACCTGTTTTCCATCCCCCTCTTTTCCCCGATGGATAGTCGCTTGGCGAAAAAAAAAACAGGTCCAAAAAATAGTCTAGATTTTTACGAGACGCCGAGAAATCCCTCTGCCGAGTCGGCTCTCTTCTTGAGAAAAAGTTTTAGTGGCTAAAGTCAATATTTGCCCCCTTCTTCGACCGTTTTGTCATTCCCTAAACATTTTTCCGAGGGATGGATAATGAGAGTTTTTTTTGTGTTGTTGTCAGTAGTTGTTTTTTTTCTTCAAAAGGTTACTGTACTTTTCAGAACGTCTCCGCGAAGGAGAGGAAGCCCTCAACGAAATCAAATCGGCCATCGAGAAGAAGCAAGAGTCACTGGACGCCGAGACAGCCGCTGAGAGTTTGGATGTGAGTTTTTCTTTTAAAAATTTAAATTTGGCGGGTTCAGAGCTTCAAAAAGAGTATAATCATGCGATTCGTGTTGGTGGCTTAGAAACCCAAATGTTGAAATCTAGGCCATCGATTTGAAACTGCTACTATAACTTGGTTTAGAATCATCATTCTTGAAATCTGAAAAAATAATACAAGCTTCACATAACTAACAACACAAAATGTGACTTTGTGGCCTAGATTTCCAAAATTGAATTTCTAGCCATGCTGAGGTCAAAATAGAGCTTTGTTATGAATATCCCATGATTATATTCATTCAAAAGCGCAAACTAAAAGAAGCTCAAAATTTTATCAGATCTGGAGCAAAATCGACTGAGCTATGAACATTTTGAGCAGGTGGCCTAGAAATACAAATTTCGACCTTCTAGGCCATGAACAGACCTAATCATGAATATACTCATTTTGAAGCTCCCAACACGCCAAATTCAAAACAAATTCTAAAGTTCTGATTGCTTAATTTCTGAGCGAGTTATGAAGGTTTTAAGTCGGTGGCCTAGAAATCCATAAGTTCGAATTTCTAGGCCATCAACAAACCCAATTATGGTTATACTCATTTGAATCCCTTAACCTCCCCAGTCCAGTTCTCCCCTCAAAGCGAAATCTTTCAGCACCTCGAATCCTCCCTGGACAACATTTCCAGCCTATTCGGCGAGATCGGATCCCTTCCGATGGACGCGGATTCTCGTCAGAAATTAACACAACTGGCAGAAGCCAAAGAAGAGATCGCCGCGAAAGCCAACGAGACGTTAGCAGTGCTCTCGCGAACCGTCTCAGAATGTGAAGATTTCGAGAAGCAGATTATGCTCTTCCAGGTAAATGGGGGAGAAAAATTACATTGTTAAACTTTTTCACCCCGAGATTTCCGTTTTTTGACACCCATATCGCCATACATCCGAAAAACTGGAAATTCTGAATTCAGAAGACGTCAAAATACAGATTCTCAGAATCTAGGCAATATGGGTATCAAACAAACAGAAATCGTCTGTGAAATCTATCTGACAAAGTGATTCACCTTGAAAATGAGTCTACAAAATGATACGAACCATTTTCAGAACTGGAGCGTCAGAATCGGCTTCCTGCTGCAAGCTAGAAAATCGGCGGACATTTCGGCGTTTGACATTCCACACGAGTATCATGTGAGTAACTTTCTTGAACCTAGTTATAAGCACTGGTGACCTAGAAATTCAAATTTTGAATTTCTAGGCCATCAACTTGAAATTCTTATAACTTGGCTTGAATTTTCGAGATTTTCGAGATTCGAAAAACGTTTTGGATAGTTGAACTTCTGGATTGTTAAATTTCAAAAACTTCAGGAAGACTTGGGGAACGAAGCAGAGCTGATACCGGTAGGCGTGTTGAGTGGATGATGCGTGATGAAATTTTCAAGAATGAACAACTTTTTGAAACGTCTAATAAAAAAACTGCCTGTTTTTTAATTGCAACATCGTTTCCTGCATGTTTCATTTTTTCGAGTTACTCTTAAATTTTTGATAAACTTTTGTTTTCCAGAAACTCTCCCGCGAATTCGAGGAATGGACCGCGCGTCTAAACGAGATGAATTCGCTAGCGATGGAGAAGGAGGATGCCGTGCGGATGAAGGAGCAGTTGAATCATGCTAATGTGAGCTCTTCTTGAAGTATTAGAAAAAAATTGGATCATGATACATTTTTCAAATTCAAAAAATATCCATTTTAAGCCGAGTTATGCATCGCCAAAGGCAATGGCCTAGAAATCCAAAATTCAGAACCCTAGCTCCACAAAATTCATATATTTTTAAGAGCATTTTGAATCCTAATCCACTTTTGAAACTTCAAAAATCTCAATTTTGAGCCAAGTTATGACAGTTAGAAGTTGGTGGCCTAGAAATCCAAAAAATGGGATTTCTAAGCCATTAAAGCTCAGAAATGTTGAGCAGGTTTTAAAAATCCCAGCAAATCTTTCAGATCTGAAAAATCTAAATTTCGAGCCGAGTTATGAGACTTTTAAGAAAAATCAAGTTTTCCAAATCTGAGCTTAGTTTTGGAATTGGCACGCCAAGAGCTTTAAAACAAGTATAATCATTACAATGTTGGTTGTTGGCCTAGAAATCCAATAATTCGGGTTTTTAGGCCACTAATAAAACTAGTCATGATTATACTCATTCGAAAGCTCTTAGCGCAAAAGATTTGAGTTTCTAGGTTAAACGGTGTGAAGCTTAAGTTGGGAGACTTAGGAAACCAAAATTTGGGTTTCTAGGCCATCAACTTTGAAGGCTAATAACTCGCCTGGAAGGTGATACTTTTGAAATCTGAAAACTAAAAAAAATTGGATATTTCTTTTCAAAACGAACCAAGACCTGGATTCTCAAAATTTGGGTTTCTAGGGCATCAATTTTGCACGTCTATAACTAGACTCAAAGTGATCCGAATTTTCTGATTTTCGGCTCATTTCAAAGCTCACAATTTCCAGGATACCATGTCCGAGCTGCGTCGAAAGTTCAACGAGTTCAAGCGTCCGAAAGGGTTCGAAGAGAAGCTGGAAAAAGTGCTCACAACACTGTCGAATGTCGAGATGGGTCTGGATGATACCACCGGAATCGATGGATCCGAGTGTGGAGGAGCTCTCATGGAAGTGAGAGCGCTAGTAAGGATGTTGGATGGAGCGCAGGAGAAATGGAAGGATCTGTCCGAGAATCGAGAGCAACTAGTCAAAGACCACATTCTTGACGAGGAGTCCGCCAAGGAGACGCTCCAAAAGCTACAGTATGCCAAGACAAAGTCCAAGGAGTTGTACGACCGGAGTTCGACGTGTATTGAGAGACTCGAGGATTGTGTGGAGATGTACCAGAGGTTGCGAATGGAATCCGATGAGATCGAGGTGTTTCTGGATGAGATGGAAGGACGGTTGGATCGATATGCGGCTAGCGATAGGCCTGAGGAGGCGGAGGTTGTCGAGGAGTTGATCAGTGAATGGAACCGGAACGAGGCGGCCATGAACAATGCGGCACACTTGCAGAGGCAGTTGAAGTGAGTTTAAAAGACGTCGGATTTCAGAATCTTCATTTTTCAAGAAAAATTTATACGTCTAACTTTTCTATTTTGAAATGTTTGTTAATTTGACACCCATATCGCCATATTTTGAAAAAAAAGTTGGATTCTGGATTCAGAAGACGTCAAAGTTCTGAATTCCTTTTTTCTTGGAAGCTAGGCAGTATGGGTGTCAAACAAACGGAAATCGTTCGTAGAATTCAGCTGAAGTAATGGTTTGTCTTGAAAAAGGAATCTGAATTCAGAAGATGTCAAATTCAGAATCCCATTGAAATCAAATTTTGAAAATGAGAAAATGACGAAGTCAAGCGTCTTTAACACATGATTTCTGCTCATTTGGAACCCATATTAAAAAAAGACCAAAAACTAAGGATTCTGAATTCAGAAGACGTCAAAGTTCAGAATACCGTTTTTTTCTTGGAACCTGGACAATATGGGTGTCAAACAAACGCAAATTATCTTTAACACACAATTTCTGTTCATTTGGTACCTATAATGTTATGAAATCGAGCACTAAGGATTCTGTTCTGAATTCAGTTTCGAGAGAATTCTTTTTTTGAAAATTTCTGAATCCAGAAGACTTCATTTCTTTCAGCGAGCGCGCCATCAAAATCCCCGAAGACGTGCTTTCCCTGAAACGCATTCGTGCGGACGCTCTCAAAAACCGCCTCAACTCGTGGTGCCGTACAATTCAGGAGATGTCAGAAGACGATGAATCCGCACTTTTGGAGATCGACGAACTCCACCATAACATTGAAAAAGAGCTGCAGGAGATTTCCACTCAAGAGCCGATCAAAATCGCGGAGAAGTTGAGATTCTTGAGAGCAGACCGAGATCGACTCAGCTCGCGTACCCGAAAGTTGGCAGCCAAGAATCCCCGCCTAGCCGCCACGTCTTCAGACGTTCTAGAATCGTTGAACAAGAAATGGAAGGATCTGGAGGAGAAGTCTCAAGCGCAGGCGAAACAAGCCACGCCTCCAAAGAAACTAGAGCTCCGCGACGCTCCGTTGAGTGCTCCAGAAGATGCTCCATTCGATAAGCGAGTCGAGGAACTCTATGAGCTTTTCAAGGACCTGGGAGCCCATCTCGATTTTCAAACATCTCCAGTGGCGTCAGTCGGAGAGTATCAGAAAAGAGTGGATGATTTGGACTTGTATTTGGATGAGTATCGACCGCCACTGGATGATGTCATCGAGGAGGGAAGGAAGATTGCTCAGACTGGAAGATTGGAGCTCCAGACTCATGCTGCTATCGAGAAGTTGGATGAGTTGGCTAATAAGATTGAGCATGTCGAGACGGAGTTGGATAAGCATCGGGATAAGGTGGCACCGCTGGTGGAGCAGCAGGAGCAGTTGAAGAAGGTGATTTTTGCGTTTTCTTGATTCAGAAGCTTGGAAATCGAAAACCATTATAACAGCTAGATTTTGCTTGCGATTTCCGTTTGTTTGACACCCATATTGCCTATACTTGGAAAAATTGAAATTTTCGGATTCATGACGTGAAGTCCATCTGAAGTCAGAATCCATTTTTCACGGAAATGATTATGTCGACTAGATTTTGCTTGCAATTTCTGCTTTTTTGACATACATAGTGCCTAGATTATAGAAAAAAAAAAATACAAAATCTGAATTTTGACGCCTTCTGAATTCAGAATCTTGAATTTTACAAAAACATTGCGATATGGGTATCAAATTGATTCAAATTTTAAGCTTGTGCAAATTTGTCAACGTTATTTTCACCGGTCGCAAAAATTTCAAGCTTCTCACGTCTTCTGGATTCAGAATCTCGAAAAATCTGATCTTTTGGAAAGTCAAAATCATTCTGTCGAAAATTCCCTACAATTTGATACCCATTCCGACCGGTTACCGTTACTTCAATTTTTTCGAATTTAGAAGGCGTCAAAATTCAGAATTCCTTGATTTTCCAAAACCTGAGCAATATGGGTGTCAAACAAACCAAAATTTCAAAAAAAAAAATCATCTCACGAAATGATTTTCCTTAAAAACTTCTCCGAATCTTGAAATTCAGAAGACCCCTTTTTTCAAACCCATATTTTCCAGGACATCGACTCCTTCCTCCTGATCCTCGACGTCTTCAACGACCGTAATCTAGATGACGTCGACATTGCCAAGTCTACCCGAAAAGAGCTAGCCGAGCGGGACTCTCACATCACATCCCTCACCTCCAGAGCCACCGCCGTTCATTGTGCTCTCCCAGGCAAAGGTTGGTGATATACAGTAATCTACAGTAATCCCAGAAACCCTGCGAATCCGTTTCAGGACCCCAACTCCATGACACCACCCTCGATAAGCTTCGGAGTCGGATAGAAAGTTTGGAGGCGCGACTGGCGAACACTGAGAAGCGGCCCGAGAAAGTTGATGAGCCTGAGCTCAAACAAGAGCCTAAGCCTGAGCCCAAGCCCGAGCTTGAGCCAGAAGCCGAAAAGTCGTCGCCGGACCGTACTAGCCGTTCCAGTCTACAGTTGGCCATGGAGGCATACGGTACCGCCACCGAGGACGATAGTGTCGTCAGTGAAGCGGCTACTGTGGGCAACAAGAGCCAGGGAGAGACTCCAGGGACACCTAAGATGGTAGTCAAAACATTGAAGGCTCCAGAGAAAGTTCCAGAGAAATCCGAAGAAGAGGAGGAGGTCAAGAGAACCATCATTCTCCCGGACGACACCGAGAAAGTCATTGAGGCTCCGCCCACTCTCATCCCGGCCCCAGAAGAAAAAATCGAAGAAGTTTCGACTTCTGAAATTCTTCAAGGTCGACCCGCCCAGGAATCCATTGAAAGAACAGTCCGAGAGGTCCCTGTGGATGTCTACGAGGAGACTGCCAACATTTCTAGTGGTGATGAATTGGTTAGTTTTGATGGAGTATTTTGACTTGAGGAATTGAGTTTGGCGCCTTGAAACCTTCAAAATGAGTATAATCATGGCTAGGTTTGTTGGTGGCCTAGAAATTCGTTTCTGTAGATTTTTTGGCCACAAACTTTAAACCGTCGTAACTCGCTTGAAAATCAAGTTTTTCAAAATTTGAATTCAGTTTTGGGATTGGCATGCCAAGAGCTTTAAAACAAGTATGATCATTACAATGTTGGTTGTTGGCCTAGAAATTCAAAATTTTGGATTTCTAGGCCATCATCTTGAAATTTTCATAACTCGCCTCAAAATATAGCTTTCCGAGATCTGAAACTTGTGTTGGCTTTCACTTGTCAAGAGCTTCAAAATGATGAAAAACATGACACAGGTTTCTGGTGGCCTAGGAATTCAAAAGTTTGGGTTTCTAGGCCACCGATTCAAAAATGACGAACCTAGTCATGGTTATACTCATTTCAAAGCTATCGTTCTTGCAATTCCGATTTTTTAAATTTCTTCTCTCCAGGACTCCAAACTCTCGCCTCCTCCAGTGCCCGACGCCGACACCGAAATCGTATCGATGTTCGAAGTGCTCGACTCGATTGAAGACGCGCACACCAACTTTGAAGAGTTCCCATTCGACTATCTGGATAACGCGGAGCACGATTTGAAAGTGAGGATTTCAATTTTTGTTTTCAAAGTTTTGGCGCCAATCTCAAAACTTTCAGAAAACCCTCACTCGATTGGAGTCGTGTGAGAGAACTTTGGCGAAGAATGAAATGACCATGAATATGATGCAAGCTGAGAACGCGAAGGAGAGGATTACGGTAGGTTGAAAAACGGATCTAAAAACAATTTGAGCTTCTCGGGGGTCGAACTCTGGTCCATCGATTCCTAGCCAAGTTATTACGCACTGAGCCATCGGGTAAAATTGTTTAAAAATGCTCAAAATCGATTGTTACAAGGTGCCCTGAACCAAATCGGACCCGTAGAGTTCATTTTTCGCACTTTCCAACCCTCAAAACCAAGCGTTCCCATCGATTTCGCCTCTCTCCCAAACCGCCAAACTATTTCCAGATGCTGCGTCAAATGGCACTTCAACGCAAAGACAAACTACCAAAGTTTAACGAGGAATGGAATGCGATGCAAGAGGTTTGCGAGATAGAGAGGGACCCTTTCACTCTTTGTGTAGTAATACTTAGGGGGTCCTCAGGGGAGAGACGGGGGGACCCTCCATCCGATTATCAGATACTTACACTATGTGTATGCTTGTGTGTGTGTGACACTTGCCGCCCGCCAAAGAGCAATCTTGCTTCAGAGTAGTATGAATGACCTCTTGGCATTTTTGAGTTTGGTTTATTTTGCTCTTTAGACTATGTTTTGCTCCGAAATGTATTTCTTCCTATGAGAAATGGAAGTTGACTCAGCTCGTTGAAAACTTTTAAATCGGCTTGAACAGGCTTTCGGCTAGTTATAAAGATTTTTGGCCTAGAAATCCAAGTGTCGAATGTTCTAGGCCATCGCCAAACCTAGCCTTGATTATACTCATTTTGAAGCTATTGACAAGCCACGCCCACAACAAGCCTCAAATTTCGAAAATCTCAATTTCGCAGCGAGTTATGTAAAACTGTAATTTTGGCTATCAAGTTATGACTGTCTGAATTTGATGGCCTAAAAAGCCAAAAATCGAACTACTAGGCCACCAATCAACCTGACAATTATTATGCTTATTTTGAAAAACTTGACGCGCCAAACTTAGAACAAGTCTTAAAACTCGTGGAGCTTGACTTTGAAGCGAGTTATGAGCATTTGAAGTTGGTGGCCTAGAAACCCGAAGGTTTTTCTAGGCCACCACCAAACCTACCCATGGTTATACTCATTTTGAAGCTCTTAACAAGCTGAGTTCAAAATTTCCCTCATTTATGACACTACTCAAACTAGTCTGTCTTTTTTCAGCTAATCCTCAACGCCGACTCGCTAGTCGACGAAGCCGAACGATACGAATCCGAGCAGATCCCTCAAATGGATCGAAAATCGGCGCCGAATGTGCTCGGTGAGCTCCGAAAGCGCGTTTCCAGTGCCGAAGGCCCCGTCATCGACCTGGTCAAGAAGCTCTCACAGCTGGTGCCTCGAATGCAAGACGATTCGCCGAAATCCCAAAATGTGCGGAAGACGGTGTACGGAATCGAGGACCGATTCCGAAAAGTGAGTCAAGCCGAGACGGCGGCTGTATCGAAGGCTCTGTCGAGCGCACTCACTGAGCCCGAGCTGAAGTTGGAGCTGGCGGAAATGATGAAGTGGTGTGAGCAGGCGGAGAAGGAGGCCGCGCAGAACGTGAACTCTTTGGATGGAGATGGTCTGGAAAAGTTGGACGGAAGATTGGCTCAGTTTACGAGGGAGTTGCAGGAGAAGTGAGTGTTAGGGAGTTTAGAGCGTTTTTCAGAATCGAAAATCTTAAATTTAAGTCAAGTTATGAGCATTTTAAGTTGGTGGACGAGAAATCCGGGTTTTTAAAAATTAGACGATTTGTAACATCGAAATTCAAGTTAAGCGTTTTGAGAGCTACAAAATGAGTATAATCATGACTGGTTTTCCTGGTGGCCTAGAAATCCGAAGATCCGATTTCTAGGCCGTTTGCTTCAAGTTGTCATATCTCGGCTCAAAATTGATATTTTTTAAATCTGAAAGTTGTTTTGAGTTTGTCTGGTTCAGAGCTTCGAAATGAGTATAATCATGACTAGTTTCCTCGGTGACCTAGAAGTCCGAATTTTGGGTTTCTAGGCCACCAATCTCGAATGCTCATAGCTCGGCTCCAAATTTAGGTTTTTGAAATCTGAAAAGTGAGTTTTATGATTTAAAAGTATGCTGGGCACAACTTAGGTCTCATAACCGAAAATCCCTGAATTTGTATTTCTAGGCCATCAACTTTTGATGCTCGTAACTTGCTTGAATATTTACTGTTCGAAAATAAAATGCTTCATGGTTCGATCTACAAAAACACAAAAAAAATTACAGAAAAACCGACATGGTGCAACTCGAGATGGCCAAGAACATGATCATCCCGTCTCTGAAAGGAGACGCCCATCACGATCTCCGTCGTCACTTCTCGGAGACCGCGAAACGAGTGGCCATGGTTCGCGACGAGCTCTCCGACGCTCACAAGTGGGTGGCCACGTCACGAGAGACGTGCGACGCCTTCTGGTCGGACATTGATTCGCTGGAGACGTTGGCGAGAGACGTCGTCAGAAGAGCCAACGGGATTCGCATGGCCGTCATCTACACGCCATCCAGAGAGAATGTTGAAGGCGTGCTGAGGGATGTGGAGAGGTTGAAGGCGTCGATTGGTGACGTGAAGAAGAGGGTGCAGACGGCGAATCTACCACCAGCGATTAAGTTGGCCGGGAGAAACGCGAAGGTGAGTGAAAAAACTTAACTTTGAGGCGAGTTATGACAGCTGCAAGTTGATGGCCTAGTAACTCAAACAGTTGGGATTCTAGGCCATTGACGTTTGAAAATGGGGAACAAAAACTTTGAGGACCCGAGCACATTTTTCAGATCTGAAAAATCTCTATTTTTAGCCGAGTTATAAGACTTTTCATTTGATGACCTAGAAATCCAAAATTGGGATTTCTAGGCCACCAGAAATCCAGTCATGATTATACTCATTTTGAAGCTTTTTAAGCGCCAAGTTCAAATTATTAGGTCAAAAAAACATAAAATTACTTGGTCGCCTGGAAATCTGATTTTTTGGATTTCTATGCCACCAACTTCAAATGCTTATAACTCGGTTCGAAATCTAGATTTTCAAAATCTGAAAACTGCTTTGGATAGCTGGATTGTCAAATTCTTTGATTATCGTACTAGCAAATTTTTCAGCGAGTCGTCCAAGTGCTCACGGAGACCGCCACCACCATTGCCGACTGTCACGATATGCCAACGTACCTGATCGATGAGATGAACGATTCTGGTGGGGATACGACGGAGTCGAGGAGTACGGTAAGTCAATAAGGGGGCTACTGTAGATCACATCCTAAAATTTCTCTTTCAGGTCGTCGAGATGACACCGGTGCACGCGAAACAAAGCTCGTCGAGCTCTTCCAACAAGACCCCCTCAGCCGGCGAGTCCGAGAACGAAGAAGACGACGCTCATACTCTTAACGGAGACGATGAGCAATCGGAGGAAGATCAGAAAGTGTACTCTCGAGAATCCTCTTCCACACTCCCACGCGGCGGCATGTCTACCATTGGGTCGACGGGATCCGGCACGCATCCAGGATCTCTCGACCCGGTGGCCGTTCAGCTTACCCACACGCGACACTGGTTGCATGATGTGGAGAGGGACGCGTCGAATACGGTGGACTTGGCACAATGGCAGCCGGCGCGCGAGTTGTGGCAGAGTATTCAGGGCATCATTGACGAGATCCGGTTGAGAAGTGTGCAGGTGACCGGTGCGCATGATGCTAGTCCCAATCGACAGGTCCGGCAGCAGGCGGCACAGTTGGTGAGTGCTTTGGATTTGTTGGGTCCACTTTGCCATTTGAAGTTGGTGGCCTAGAAATCCCAAATCTGTGTTTCTCTGTCATCAGAGCTCAGCTTTGTTAAACAAGTCTTGCAGGCCTGAACGCGTTCTTTAGATCTCGCAAAACTCGATTTTAAGCCGAGTTATGAGCGTTTGAAGTTTATGGCCTAGAAACCAAAAATTGGTTTCCAGGTCAAGAAAATTTCTGATTGTTTAACGTGTTTCAAGATCCTCAATACACTTGCCCGATTTCGAAATTTTTTATTTTAAGCCAGGTTATGATAATTTTGAGTTGATGGCCTAGAAACCCATAATTTGGGATTACTAGTCCGCCACAGGTAACTGAGTCAAAAAAATGTGAAATTCTGCAATAAATCCAAATCTGGAATAAAAATTCTATTGTTCAGCTTATTAGGCAAATTATGAGCATTTGAAAATGGTGGCCTAGAAATCCAAATATTGAATTTCTAGGCCGCCAAAAACCTAATCATGTTTATACTCATTTTGAAGCTCTAGAATCACTGATTTCAAATTTTTGGGTTATGAGTCACCTAATGACCTAGTTCTCCAGAATTTGGGTTCCTAGGCCAGCAAATTTTAACGCTCATAACTGGGCTCAAAAAAGACATTTTTTGAATCTATTTCTCGAATTTTCTAGCCTAAACACTCAACTTCAAAATTTCAGCTTACCGAAATGCGACGGACCATTGAAAACTGCGAGAAGCGATGCATAATCCTGAATCAAATCTCCGACATTGCTCGTCAAAACGAGTCGGCTCGGAATGAGATGGAACTTTGGCTCAAATCCGCTCACGACGTCATCGGAGAGCGAAGGGTCGAGGAACTGGCAGAAGACGTCGTTAGAGACGAGCTGAAAGTGCTGGAGAGAGTCGTTGCGCAGTTGAATGAGAGAAAGGACAAGATGCAGGAGATTAACACTCAGGTTAGTGTTGAACGACAGTATTCCGAGGATTACTGTATCAAAGTTTTTCAGGCCCACAAGATCGTCGACACTTACACCAAGGATGAGGCGCACAATTTGAGCCATTTGTTAAGCAGACTCAACATGAGTTGGACCAAGTTCAATGATCTGTGAGTTTAGTGAGGGGGGTCTGGGAACCGTATCTGGAAAATTTGAAATGTTAAACACTGAGGACCCCGACACATTTTTTTGATTTCGAAAATCTCAATTTTAAGCCAAGTTTTGAGCATTTGAAGTTGGTGGGCTAGAAACTCAAATTCTGGATTTCTAGGCCACTAAAACTCAGTTATTTCTATCTTGTTGTGAGAATTCTAAAACGCTTTTTAGATTTCTAGAATCTCAATTTTAAGCCAAGTTATGAACATTTGAAGTTGGTGGCCTAGAAACCCAAAAATTGGTTTTCTAGACCTCCAATTTCAATTTCGTACTGTTAAAGCTGAAAACTCACATTTACCATGTTAAAAGCTTTCGAATGAGCATAATCATTCAAGGCCACCATCTTAATACGGCTATAACTTAACTCAAAATTGAGATTTTTTAAATCTGATCAGCGCATCGGGGTTCTCAACGTTTGTTCTACCAAAGTGAGTTTTGATGGCCTATAACTTCAAGACATGGTTTTCTGAGCCACCGATTTCTGATGCTCATAACTCTGCTCAAAAAAGTTCATTTTCAAATTCAAAAACAGCTTTGGAAAGCTCTGAAAAAGTTTAATTCTACCGAATAACATTTTGCAGCATTCGAATCCGTCGAGCCGTGCTCGAAGCCTCGCTGCGTTCCCGTCGTGACTTCCACTCGGCACTGTCCGAGTTCGAAATGTGGTTGGGAAGGCAGGAGGAGTACTGCTCGAAACTCGCCCACGACACTTCCAACCACCAGGCCATCAAGGACACGGTGAAGCGGAAAAACTGGACGCAGAGCTTCAAGACGTTGAATGCAGAGCTCAATGCTCATGAGGACGTGATGAGGAGTGTGGAGAGTATGGGAAAGATGTTGGTGGAGAGTTTGGAGAGTGGCACGGAGAAGGCGGAGCTTCAGAAGAGAGTTGGAGACACGTCGAGGAGATGGGAGGCTATCAGAAAGACTACGAATGATATTGGGTGAGTCTGAAAAGAGCGCGTTTTATTTGGAAGTGAATTTATAAGAGTTGAGGGAAGGAGAAGATAGTGACCTAGAAATCCTCATTTCTGGATTTTGGGACATCACAATTTATAACTTTTTGCCTTGTTTCAAGGATCCTAAGACACTTTTCAGAATACCAAAATCTTCATTTTGAGGCTACTCATGATCATTTGAGGTTAATGGCCTAGAAACCCAAAAAAGTGGTTTTCTAGACCTCAAATTTCAATTTTGAACCGTGAAAACTAACAAATCGCATTTAGCGTGTTGTGAGCTTTCGAATGGGTATAATCATGACTAGTTTTGTTGGTGTCCTAGAAATCAAAAATTTTGGGGTTTTCTAGGCCACCAAATTTAAACGTGGATAACTTGATTCAAAATTGAGATTTTTGAAATCTAAAAAGTGGGTTAAAATCTTCAACGTTTGTTTAACAAATCTGAATTGGGATGGACTAGAATTTCAAACGTTGGAATTCTAGGCCACAAAGTTAGAATGGTCAAAACTCGGCTCAAAATTGAGATTTTCGAAATTTGAAAAATGTGCCAAATAACAGAGAACCTCAATTCATGAATCCTGCAGAGAACGTCTCGAAAAAGCGGAACAAGAATGGGAGAAGCTCTCCGATGGCCTGGCCGACCTGCTCTCGTGGGTGGAGGCCAAGAAGCAGAAGATTGTGGAAGAGCAACCGATCGGCGGAAGTTTATCGTCCGTCATGCAACAATCCGCGTTCGTCAAAGGACTCCAAAGAGAAATGGAGGTGAAGAATGGGGTGTACAAGAGTACGGTGGCCGAGGCGCACAGTTTCCTAATGCAACACGACTTGCGACCGAAACTCCACAGTCCGCACGTTTTGGACGACGATTATGAGGAGGAAGGTGAGAGATTCTGAATGGTGTTGGAGGGTTCTGGAGGATTCCGAAGGGTCCTAGAGGATTCTGAAAGATTCTGGACGATTCTGGACAATTTTGAAGGATTCTGAAGGATTCTGAAGGGCTTTGAAAGTTCTGAAACCTCTGGTAGATTTTGGACAATTCTAAAGAGCTCTGAACGATTTTGGTTCTGGATTCAGAAGACGTCAAAATTCCGGACCTAAAATTTTCGAAGATCGCAAAAGTTCGAGTCTCAGAATATTGAGACGTCTTCAGATTCGGAACGCAGAATTCCTCCATTTTCCTAAAACTTCTTGCCATTTTTTTTTTCAAATCAAAAATTTTTGATGCTCTCCCAGACTCACATGGTGCTCCGCGGAGTCCGGGACGTCTGGGAACCTTGGGAACCTAATCCATCACTTTTTTGTGATATTCGAACACATGTTCATGTGTCAAAAGTTTCAAATTTTGAGTTTTGAATTGAGAGAATTCGTAAATCTTTGCTCATATTCTTGCTTCTATAATGATGCTAACCCTGAAATCAAAAATGGAGGCTGCTAAGCAAGGTGAGACTTCGAAAGTCAGAATTTCGATTTTAAATTCATTCTCAGCTCATTGAAACCTCTCGATTGAGTATGATCATGATCAGGTTTCTCGGTGGCCTAGAAAAACCTTTGAAAATTGGGTTTCTAGGCCACCAACTTGAAATACTCATAACTCGCTTGAATATCGAAATTTCTTTAATCTGAAAAGAGTTTTGAGTTTGGCTTGTCTAGAGCTTCAGAAGAAGTATAATCATGACTAGATTTCTTGATGGCCTAGAAATCCGAATTTTTGGATTTCTAGGTCACCAACTTGTAATGCTCATATCTTGGCTCAAAGTTGAAATTTCAGAACTAGCGGATCTTGAACAACGCCGACGAGGTCTCGAAATCAACGCAAACTGCGAGAAGCTCAAGAAGACATGGGCGGAGCTCGGAATCGAGGTGGAGAGTTGGGACAAACTCGTGCAACACGCCATGCAACGTCTTCAAGAGCTGGAGAGGAACTTGGCAGAGTGCCAACTTCATCTGACGTCTTCTGAGAATGAGATCGAGACGATGAAGGCGGTGGAGAAGATCCATTTGGAGGATTTGAAGATCGCCAGGGAGGAGACTGATCAGATTTCGAAGCGGATCGACGAGGTGCGGTTGTTTGTGGACGATGTGAATGATGCGGCGGCGAGGTTGTTGGCCGAGGATTTGAAGTTGGATGAGCACGCGAAGGGACAGATTGAACACGTTAATAAGAGGTTTGCAATTTTGATATATAGGATTCTAAAGGCCACTGAATTCTGAGACTCAGAGAGATTCTGAGACTTTGAGATTCCGAGATTCTGAGATTCCTTCTATTTTAGATACTCCACCTTGAAACGCGCTATTCGTATCCGTCAAGCGGCCGTTCGAAACGCCGCATCAGATTTCGGGCCAACCTCCGAGCACTTCCTGAATCAGTCGGTCACTCTTCCATGGCAACGAGCAATCAGCAAGTCCAACTTGTTGCCCTATTATATCGAGTAAGCAAGATTCTAATTTGAAACTTGGAAATTTGAATTTGGTGCTTAAACTCTTCAAAACGAGTGTATTCATGACATGGCCTAGAAATCCAATTGATGGCTTTCTAGGCCACGAGAATCCTAGCCATGATTCTATTCATTTTGAAGCTCTCAACAAGCGGAATCCAGTGTTCTCAGTGCCCACTTCAAAACCTCAACTTTTTGCAGACAAACCACCGAGAAAACCCAATGGGAGCACCCAGTGTGGGTGGAGATTGTCAAGGAGCTCTCTCAATTCAACCGTGTCAAATTCCTCGCCTACCGTACCGCCATGAAACTTCGCGCCCTTCAAAAGCGTCTCTGTCTGGATCTCGTGGATCTTCCGCTCCTCGAGAAAGCCTTCGTCCGGCTGAAAGGACTCTCCGCCGAGGAGTGTCCGGGGCTGGAGGGAATGGTTTGTGCTCTGCTGCCCATGTACGAGGCACTTCATGCGAAACATCCGAATCAAGTGCAAAGTGTCTCCCTGGCCGTCGATATATGCATCAATTTCTTGCTAAACTTGTTTGATCAGTGAGTTTCTTTTTTTGGAAAATTTCAAAACTTGAACTCAAGAATTTCAAAACAGGTTTTAGAAGTCAAAAACGTCCAGTTTAAGCCATGTTATGGGCATTTCCAGTAGATGGCCTAGAAATCCAAAAAGTGTGTTTCTAGGCCACCAATTTTTGGGTGTTTACACACGTAAAATTGAACTGGGCTTGTCGAGCGCTTCAAAATGAGCATAATCATGACTAGATTTCTTGGTGGCCTAGAAATCCAAAATTCGGATTTCTAGGCCACCATCCTTCAATGCTCATAATTCGGCTCATAAACTGAATAATTGAATTTCGACTTCAGATTTGGATGTATCACAAAATTTCACATCTTTTTGACCCAGTGAACTGAGGCGGACTAGAAATCCAAAATTTTGGATTTCTAGGCCACCAACTTCATATGGTCATAACTTTTTTTTTAAAGTATCATTTTTGAGGTCTGAAAACTGTAATGTATTTCGCGAAAGGTTTTCAGAATATCCGGGAGTTGCTGGCCTAGAAATCCAACACTTGGGTTTCTAGGCCATTCACTAGAAATGCTCACAACTTGGCTTAAAATCATGGTTTTTTGAATCTGAAAACTGCTTCTGGAAGCTTAACACTATTTAAATAATACTGTTAAGGCCATGACCAAAAAACCCAAAACCAAAACTCTCAATTTTCCAGATCCCGCGACGGCATAATGCGCGTCCTCTCGTTCAAAATCGCCATGATCGTCTTCTCCAACATTCCATTAGAGGAAAAGTATAGATGTGAGTAGTCTCGAGTGTTTTGGATTACTGTACTCTAGAAATCTTTGCAGATCTCTTCAAGCTAGTCTCCCAAGACGGTCATGCGACTCAAAAACAGATCGCCCTATTGTTATATGATCTTATTCACGTAAGTTTTTGAGAAGACTACAAACTACAAAGACTACACACAAACTACAGATTCCTCGCCTCGTCGGCGAATCCGCCGCTTTCGGAGGCACCAACGTCGAGCCGTCGGTTCGCTCTTGCTTCGACACTGTCCGCTTGGCTCCGACGATTTCGGAGGGTGCATTTATTGATTGGGTGAAAAAAGTGAGTGGCTCCAATTTAGGCTCCGCCTACTTCTCCGTGTTTCCAGGAACCCCAATCCATAGTTTGGCTAGCTGTCATGCACCGGCTCGTGATCTCGGAGAACACCAAACATGCGGTGAGTTTTTTTTTTCAATTTTGATTTTGAGCAAGGTTATAAGCAAATGTAGTTAGAGGTCCAGAAATCCAAATATGGGCTTTCTGAGCCATAAAGTGTCAAAATAGTCAAGCTTGTGTTGAGGATCTCAATACACTTTTCAGAACTCAAAAGTATAGATTTTTGCAATTCAAGTTGATGGCCTAGAAATTCGAAATTACGGATTTCTAGGCCCTCAAAGTTAAGTAGGTCAACAAGACGTAAAATTTCACGAGAAATCCAAATCTGAAATTGAAATATGATAATTTTGGTTTTGAGCGGAGTTATAGCTATTTGAAGTTGGTGACTTAGAAATCCAAAAATAAAAGTTTTAGGCAATTAAAGTTGAGTAGGTCAAATATACGTAAAATTTTACGAGAAATCCAAATCTTACGCTAAAATTCAAAAATTGTGATTTTCAACCGAGTTATGAGAATTTTAAGTTAGCGGCCTAGAAATCCAAATTGCGGATTCCTAGGCCATCAGAAAACCTAGACTTGTTTATACTCATTTTGAAGCTCTCAACGCGCCAAGTTCATTTTTCCTTGTGTCTGATGCTGAAATTGAAAGTTGTGGCCTAGAAACCACTATTCTTGTACATTTAGGCCTCCAACTTCAAATGCTCATAACTCGGCTCAATATCAACATTTCTAAAAACATTTAGGCTCATTCGAACTCCCAAAACATTTCACACATTTCAAATCTAAAAACCCAATTTTCAGTCCAAATGCAACGTGTGCAAAATGTTCCCAATCATCGGCATCCGCTATCGCTGTCTGACGTGCTTCAACTGCGATCTCTGCCAGAATTGTTTCTTCAGTCAGCGCGTCGCCAAGTCTCACAAAACCATTCATCCAATGCAAGAGTACTGCGAGAAGACGACGTCTTCGGATGACGCAAGAGATTTCGCAAAAATGTTGAGGAACAAATTGAGAGCTTCCAAGCGGCAGAAGGGCTACCTTCCCATTGATGTAAGTGTAGGCCTAAGGGTTACTGTATCTCAGATAACTGTACTTTTTTCTAGGTCGCCGAAGAAGGTGTTCCCCTGACTTGTCCTCCGGCCAAGGTCACCAACCAGTCCACCGAGCAGATGAACGCGGACACTGCTCAAATGACGGCGCATCTTGCGAAACTGTCCGCTGAGCATGGCGGTGTCACAGAGCACATGGAGCCAGTGCAGTCGCCACTTCAGATTATCAATCAGGTACGGTTTCAGGGACATTTTTCAGATTTTGAAAACCTCAATTCTCACTGAAGTTATGATCATTTTCGGCTGGTGGCCTAGAATCCAAAACTTTGGAGTTCCAAGCCTCAAATTTCACATTTAGTGTCTCAAATCTTGGAGATTTGAGATCGGCTCATCAAGAGCTTCAAAATGAGTATAATCATGAACAGATTGCTCGGTGGCCTAGAAACCCAAATTTCGGATTTCTAGGCCACCAAATTGAAACGGTCATAACTTGATTCAAAATCAAGTTTTCTGAGATTTGACACCTGTTCTCAGGACTTCAAGACTATCGTAACCATATTTACTCATCATGGCTTAGAATTTAAAAGTTACGGATTTCTAGGCCATCAACTTCAAATTGTCATTTCTCATCTCAACATTGATATTTTTGAAATCTAAAAAGTGTTTCGAGTTTGGCTTGTCAAGAGCTTTAAAATGTGTATAACCATGACTAGATTTGGTCTCAAAATTTGATAAAAATTTTATGCCATCAACAAACCATCATATCTCGGCTTAAAGTGAGCCTTTTTTAAAAAGTAGTACTCCCTCTAGAGCCCTTACTCAGCTGACTTCTCATGATAAAGTTGGTCACTTTTTTCTTCTACTTTTCTCTGCGTCTCTCCTTACTATCTCTCCATCTCTCTCCTCATTTCTCATTTTCGCCTTGGCTTGGCCCCCTTCGTTCTCCTCCCCTTTTCGCCGTGGCCGTCGACAGTTAGAAAACGGGAGAAAGAAAATCGAGGAGAGATAAGAGACGATAAGAGAGACGCAGAGAAACAAAGAGAGAGAAGACCGTTTTTCGTTTTCGTCTTCTCTCAGTTCCTTGTCAAACACCCCCATCCCAAACAAGAAGAAGGGAAGAAGGAAGAATCACTTACAAACCCTCTCCAAGAAAAATTCCTCACATTTTTCTTGTCATTTTCTGTTATTCTGAAGATTATTGACCTCCTAAACATATGTGTAGTATTCTGAAACTACTGAAATTTTCTGGAAAATCAGTTGATGACGATGACGATGATGTAACAGAGAGATACATCAGGTGCACACAATGCAAGTGTAAACGGCATTTTGTAGGTTTTTTTTCCAAAAAGTTAGGCCACTTGAGACAGCTTTTGGATCGAAGTTGTAATCGTTTGAAGTTGATGGCCTGGGAATCCACATTATCAAAAAGTTCAGTCACTTGGTTCAATTTGTGAAGCTAGTCTTGCTGAGCACAAAAAATCTTTCAAACTTGAAAAATATCAATTTTCAGCCAAGATATGAGCATTCTATGTTGGTGGCCTAGAAATCCGAAAATTCGGTTTCTAAGCCACTAGAGGACCTGACCGTGATTATAATCATTTTGAAACTCTTGACAATTCAAACTCAAAACAATTTTCAGATTTTTGAGCCAAGTTATGAGCGTTTGAAATCGGTGGCCTACAAACCCAAATTTCGGAATCTTAAGCCGCCTCGAAACCTTGGCATGATTATACTCATTTGGAAGCACTCGACGCGCTGAGTTCAGATTTTTAAATTACAAGACACTAAATGGCCTAGAAACCCGAATTTCGGATTTCTAGGCCACCAACTTTAAGTGTTCATAGCTTGGCTCAAAATCCACTAATTTTTAATCTAAAAAGTGTAAAATAATCAAACAACCCAGGACTTCAAACTGTATACAAAATCAAACTTGAATTTAAAAAGTTTCCAGGTTGAACAACTCCAACGAGATGAAATGGATCAGATGCTGCAGCGGCTACAGATCGAGAACAAGCAGTTGCGAAAAGAGCTGGAATGGAAACGAGGCGCGGCGAGCACCATGGAAATTGACAGGTGAGGAGAATTGAATGTTGAAAACGCGCTCTATTGAGAACAATTTTCAGAACCTCCAAACGCCCCACAGACCGTCGCAGCGAGAGCCGAGGTGGCACGTTGCCACTGAGAAACGGACGAAGTGTGGTGTCGTTGAAGAGTACGCAGAGTCAGAATGATGTGAGTTTGATTGTCGAAAAAAATTTCAAAACCCACCCGCCCAATCTCAGGTTATGGACGAAGCCAAAGCCCTACGCCTCCACAAACAACGTCTAGAACATCGATCGCGAATTCTCGAGCAACAAAATGAGCAATTGGAGATGCAATTGCAGAGGTTGAAGAAGGTTATTGATGCGGTGAGTGCCCTTTTTTGATGGCCTAGAAATGGAGAATGGGGGAAAGTTAGGTCATGGAGAACGTTTTTTTTTCATACAAACTCGGAATAGTTTTTCGACCAGAATAATCTCAATTTCGAGTCAAATTATGGCCATTTTTAGATTGTGGCCTAGAGTTTTAAGTTTTGTATTTCTCGGCCATGTTGAAACTCGGATAGTTTAGAGAATGATGAAAACGCCATTGCAGTTTTTTGACCTTAAAAGTAATAATTTGCAGCCAAGTTATGACCATTTCAATTTGATGACCGAGAAATCCAAAATTCGAATTTATAGGTCACCAACTAGTCTTAACGTTTTGTAACGGAAAATTTCAAGTTCAGCTCTTCCAGAGCTTCAAAATGAATATAATCATGAATAGATTTGTTGGTGGCCTACAAACCCAAATTTCGGATTTCTAGGACACCAACTTCAAACCGTCATAACTTGGTTCAAAATCAAGTTTTTTAAGATTTGACACTTGTTCTGAGAATGTCAAAACTATCTTAACCATATCTACTCATCGTGGCCCAGAATTCCAAAAATTAACTACCTTTCTTGATAGCCTAGAAATTCGAAGATGAGTTGCTAAGCCGCTAGCCTCTAATAACACGGCTCAAATTTGGTATTGTTGAAATGAGAGAACTGCGTTAAGCTTTCCATTGACCTTTTGCACTCCCGCTTATTAACCCAGAATCTAACCTAGAAACTCAAATCTTGGATTTCTAGGCTGCCAACTTCAAACGCTCATAACTCGGCTCAAAATTGATATTTTTAAAATTTCAAAACTGAACTTTGTTCGTCTTAAAGTGAGCTCTAAGACCATGAAAAATTGCAGCAAAAATCCGCTCCCCTCTCCACAAACTCGCTGCTCCGCGGCTCCACCACCCACCAACAACAACAACAACAGCAAGCTCCATCATCAGGATTGTGGACCCCAGAGCGTGCTCTCTCTACAGCTCGCTCCGGTTCGCTGGGTACCATCGACCGTGGCGGTGGCGGCCTAATCCACGCCAACCCAATGACAACAGACCCATCTGGAGCCGAGGATTCAGATGACGTGCCACGCGGAAGCAGCGTCGGCCAAATGCAGAATCTGATGAACGCGTGTGACGATCTAGGCAGGGCCATGGAGTCGTTGGTGGTCTCGGTGGTCTATGATTCGGATGAGGAGAATGATGATTGATCTTTTTATTTTTGGAATTTATTTTTGAAAATTTGTCTGTTACTGCCACTTTCTAGTCGACCCCTATCCCCAAAAATACGAAACTTGAATTTTTAAAATTTATTTATATATGTTGATGACAAAAAAAGCCCCTCAAAAACGAATGACATATAAACTTAATTTGAAAACGATGATGCTCAATAAAAAATTGTTTTTTTGTCTTGTAAAAAATCTTTAAAAACAAAAAAAAAGTCATTTTTGGGAGGGTGTGGTTAAGATCATAATCCGGTATTAGCAGTTATCAGAAAAGCATTTAAAGAGAGAGAAAAGGTCGAGGGAAAATGATGAGAGGGTTGCACATATATATATAAAACTGAAAAATTGATTTTGATTTTTTTCGGAAAACAATTTTCCACTAAAAAAATGAAACTGATTAATTTTGCTTTATTCTTCTCTAACTTTTATGGTGAGTTTAGAATAGAATTTTGCATTAGGCTTTCATTATGATTAAAATGGTGGCCTAGGATTTCAACTTTTGAGGTTCTGAGCATAACAATTTCAAGACGGTGGCCTAGAAATCTGAAATTTGGTCTTTTAGGCCATCAACTTTCCAATTACTATTGAAAAACAGCCACAATTACGTAAAAGCATCCTAATTAGCCAAACTCGAAACACTTTTTGGACATCAAAATATCAATTTTAAGCCAAGTTATGAGCATTTCAAGATCGTGGCCCAGAAATCCGAAACTTGAGTTCTAGGCCACCGCGAAACCTTGACTTAATTATGCTCACTTTGAAGCTTCTGATGAGCCAAACTCAAAACCGTCTTTGGACTTCAAAAATATCAATTTTAAGCCAAGTTATGAGCATTTCAAGATCGTGGCCTAGAATTCCAATTTTAAGGATTTTGGGCATCAGATTAAAATGCCTTAAACTCGGTTGAAATGTCATGTTTTTCAGGCCTGAAAATTTTGAAAACTTCCTATAACTTTTCAAACAAAATTAACCTAAATACATGCATGGCCTAGAAAGCCGTTGGATTTCTAGGCCACCAATAGAAAATAGCCATAACTCGGGTCAGCCTATTATTCATTTCAATCAAGATTCTGAAAATGTCAGTTTCCTACTGCTCCACGTACACCACCCGCCAATGCGGCTCCAACCTCACCAACCTCTGGCTAGACGTCGTTGCCGTCGTGGACAACTCTCAAGGAATGACCAACGACGGTCTGACGACAGTACCCAGATTCAGAAACTCGGTCTTCAAAAGTCTAGTGTTGCCTCTTCCAGATCGCCGCCAACATCGCCTCCGTCTTCAGCGCTGGCACCCGAATCGGCACCCGCCCCTCTGAACCACGGACGACTCGTCTTGGTCTAGTCACTTATAACTTTGTGGCGACGAAAAGTGCGGATTTGAACAAGTTTCAGTCGCTGGATGATTTGTACTCGGAAATTTTCGGGGATCTATCACAAGTTAGTGACGTCGATGAGTCATATTTGGAGACCGGGCTTGCTGCGGCAGAAGAGATTCTAGAGGCTGGGAGATCGGAGTTCAATAGAGGGCATTATAAAGTAAGTGTTTTTCTGAACTTCAGGCTGAATTTTATGCCAACTGAAATTTGTGATTTTCAGCGAATTTTAATTTCGATTTCCCACCAATTTTGAAGAGGGTTATAAGCTTTTTGAGTTTGGCTCATCGAGCACTTCAAAGTATAATCATCGCTAGGTGTCTCGTGACCTAGAAACCCATATTTGGGATTTCTAGGCCACCAACTTAAAATTGTCATAACGTGTATCTTGGACATAGTTTCAGAATCTTGGATACTATCTTTTTTCTTCAGCAAGTAGTCCTCATCTACGCATCCACCTACAACGGAGACGGCCAATACGACGCGATTCCAATTGCCAATCGTTTGAAGACTTCTGGAGTCAAAATCATCACCGTTGCCTATGACCAGGGAGGAGACGGCGAGTTGATGGAGGACTTGGCGAAGATTTCAAGTCCACGATTCAATTTTTCGAATACAGACGATGAGGGGATCATTGGGCAGATTCAGGGAGCCTTATTGGAAGGTGAGTATTCTTCAGAAGACATCAACTTTTGAATTCTGGATTCTAGACACTCTGGGTGAAATTCAGAAGTTCTGGATTCTTGGAACTCATTTTGGATCCTGAGCTTTTTGAAGATGAGGAATCCTGACGTCTTCTGAATTCAGAAGGGAACTTGTCTCTAAAACCTCCCGAATTCCAGCCAACTGCTTCTGCCCCACCACCTGGATCCACTACCGGGAGTCCTACGCCACCACCACCTCCATCCCTTTCGGCGTCTGCATCCAACCAGTTGGCCTGAACGCCGTCTGGCGAGCTGCCAAGCTCTCCTGCTCGAATCGATGGAAGAACTCGCACCTGGCAGACGAGCCCACCCAACACAAGCATGACTTCATTCTAGAAGCCGTCAAGGAGACGCCAGGCTTCCATCCACCCTACTCTTACCACATCGGTCTCAACCTGCAAAACGGCAACTGGACCTGGGATAGACCCAATGGGGTCCGTCAGCCAGAAGTGGAGAAGTGGTTTGGATGGAATCAGGGATTCCCGGTTCCATCGTCTTCCATGTCGGTTGGTATGAATGTTCAGACTGGGGCGGGGACAGGATGGCAGAACATTGGAATGTATAATACTGGAGTTGATTATGTTTGTGAGACGATTTCTTGTGATACGGATAATTACTGTGAATCCGGTGGTGATGAATTGGTTTTCTGAAATTCTGTTGTTTGGCCTAGAAATCCGGAATTTCTGAGAGATGACTCACTATCAGAACTAAAGTTTGTCAGTTTCGACGTGTTGCCACTGGATTCCTGAACTTGCGGATTCTCTGAATCCCGACGTCTTCTAGATTCAGAATTCTTAGGTTTTTTTTTCGATGAATATTCAAAATCCCCAAGGTCTTCCCTCACTCTCTTCCCCCTCAACTTGAAGCGTTTTGTCTGAAACAAAGCCTCGAAAAAAAAGGATATAGATAAAATCTCACCTTCGTCATGTTTACGGTTAATGTGTACACATCCTACAGAGAGAGAGAGAAAAGAGACAATTTGTGTTTTACGGGCTTACACCTTTCCGTGTCGTAATAATCCTGTTCTCTTTCTCTGTCTCTCTGTGTTATCTCCCCCGAAACATCTCAAACGCATAAAGGGCATGCGTGGGGAAAAAAGTGGACAAAAAACGATGGGCTGAAAAATGAGTGTGTGTCGAAAATGTCTCATGGTGGGGTTCTTGATCAAATTATCATTGAGAAAGGGAAACTTTGGAAAAAAAGATGATAAGAGGTGTAATGGAACCAGCTGATGTCTACATGTCTATATCACGAACTTTCTCTTTGATCCGAATGGGACATTGAGGAATCGACGTTTTCAAAGTTTAAGCCGAGTTGTGGCCATTTTCAATTGGTGGCCTAGAAATGCAAAGGCTGGGTTTCTAGGCCAAATTTAGGTTGATTTTGTTCGAAAAGGTATAGGAAGTTCATGCAGCTTTCAGTTCTGAAAAAATATCAATTTTCAACCGAGCTATGGGAATTTTAATTTTATGGCCTAAACCCAAAATTTGGATTTCTGAGCGACAAACTTGAAATGGTCATAACATGGCTTAAAGTTGATACTTTTGAAATCTGAAAAATGTTTTGAGTTTGGCTTGTCAAGAGCTTCAAAACAAGTATAATCATGACTAGGTCTGATGGTCTAGAAATGTAAAAAATATATTTCTAGGCCATCAGCTTCAAATCGTCATATCTCGCTTCAAAATCTATATCTTTCGAATTTGAAAACTGTTTTGAATATGGTTTTTTTCAAGGGCTTCAAAATGAACACATTTATGACTAGGAAACTAAGTGAAGATAGGAGTATTGTCCTGCTACTTCTGGCTCTCCTAAGACTCTTCAAGTTTAACTTCAACGTTGAAATTTCTCGGAACAAAATTCGCTTCAATTTGATACCCATATTGGAAACTTTCGGAAACATCGAAATTCTGAACTTTAGAAGACGTCGTGAAACTTGTGGAGCACAAAATCATTTGATACCCAAAATGTTCCACTTCGGTGAAACTCGGTATTCTGAATTCAGAAGACGTTAAAACTCAGAATTAGAAAAAATTCGTTCAAGTCTTCCAGCATCAAAAAAAAAACTATGGTAAACCCATTTCACCAAAACGTTTCCAAATGTTGACTTTTCTAAATTCCCTGAAGACGTCAGGAATCAGAATTTCGTGAATTTTGAATAGCAGATTATCTTAGTTAGTACGATCCCTTCAGAATCCTCCAGAATCTTTCAGAATCCTTCAGAATCTCTCGAAAGTTTTTGTAATCCTTCGCCTTCGCTTTCCCTTTTTCAGAGGCCGTCGAAATTCAAATTCCTTCGAGACCTCTACATTCTATTTTTTCATTGTCTCGAATTTCGAAACTCTCAAACTTTTCAGTGTAAAAATATTTCAACTTCTCTCCCTTCTTCTCCTCTCCTCAAATCCCTCAAGATCTCATCTCCCGATAAGTGCGACGGAAAAGTGGGCGGAGCCTAAATGCTTCAACGTCTTCTTCTTCTCTTCTCACCTGCATCGCCCCCCTGTTTTTTCTTCTACAATATAATCGGTTATCTTTTCCGTCAATCAAGTTCAGCTTCCCCCCGTGCCGTCGCAAGTATAAAAGCCCCGTCACGGCTTCTGAAAACTTCAGAATTCTCTCGTGTTCTTCTAGAAGATTTTCGAATTCTAAACATGTCTCGCTTCTTGGCCGGTACCCTCTCCGCCATCTCTGGCATCGTCATTTTGGGATCGTTGGTGATCGCCGGTGTCCTCTTCAATGACATCAACACCCTCTACTTCGATGTCATGGATGATATGCATGAGTTCAAAGTGAGTTATTGTTGCTCAGCTCGAAATTCCCTTTCGTTTGACACCCATATCGACTATATTCTAAAGTTGAAAATTCTGACGACTTCTGAATTCAGAAAACTCAGTTCTAGCAAACCTAGACAATATGGGTGTCAAAAATCAGCAAATTCAACACTGATTCGTTTCAACGTCACCAATTTCTCCCAATTTCAGCTGCTCGCCGACGACGCCTGGAACAAGATGATCACCGTCCAACAGAATGCTCCAGAGAACACCTTGGAGTCGTTGTTCAAGCGCGGAAAGAGACAAGCCGGATCATCGTGCAACTGCGGACCACAGCCAAGCAACTGTCCAGCTGGACCAGCCGGTTAGTTTTTCTGGGGGGAAATTGAATTCTGGGGAAGCGAAAGCTTAAAATTGTTGTTATAACTTGCGAAATTTGTGGCATTTCGATTTCTGACGGCTTCAAGATTCAGAATACCCTAACTGTTTCCCAGTTACTTACCCAGTAACGAATCCAAATTCCAGGACCACCAGGAGAGCCAGGAGCACCAGGAGACGACGGAGCCCCAGGACAAGCCGGCAACAACGGTCACGACGGAATCCCATCGCCAATCGACCCATACGCACAACACGAGTGCATCAAGTGCCCAGCTGGAGCTCCAGGACCACAAGGACCGGACGGTGACGCAGGACCAGCCGGACCAGACGGACAACCAGGACAGGACGGAGCCGCCGGAAACGACGGCGCTCCAGGAGCCCCAGGAGCGCAAGGAGACGCAGGAGCCGCCGGACAAGACGGTGAGGCCGGAGCGCCAGGAGCGCCAGGAAAGAACGGACAACGCGGGCAAGGCGCGCCAGGACCGCAAGGACCAGAAGGACCAGCCGGAGAGGCCGGAAAGGATGGAGCCGCCGGAGAGGATGGAGCACCAGGACAAGCCGGATCCGAGGGAATCGCTGGAGCGCCAGGAAAGGACGGAGAGGCTGGACCAGACGGACCAGCTGGAGAGAACGGAGTCGAGGGAGCACCCGGAACCGACGCCGCCTACTGTCCATGCCCACCAAGAACTGTTGGATACGGAGAGGTCGAGCAGCCACAGGCCGAGCAGAGCGGATACAGAAGACGTGCCGCCAGAAGATTGTAGATTTCGCGCATGTTTTGATGTTTGTATATTCTTCAATATCACTGATAAACCCTCTTTTCTCATGGCCAATTTTTCTCAGCTTGAAAGTCTTCTATCGAACCTAGGCAATCTAGGTATCAGCAAATTTCACACATCTCACTTTTGACGTCGAAGATTCTTTCATGTTCAAATCTAAGCTTTCATTGGCAATACTCAAAGATCATCATAATACTCACAATAATTATCAGTATCACATGCGGACACCTCACAAACATACCCGGCCGCATTATTCATCGCCGCAACGTTCCTCCACACAGAAATAGTGCCCTTCTGCACAATCTGAACCGCCGACATCGATGACGACGCCACCGGATTCCCCCCATCCCAGGCCGTCCAATTCTGGAGAGGCGGATTCGGGAAGCCTTTGGGTTGGTCCCAGACCCAAGCCCCGTTGCTGAGGAACAATCCAATGTGATAGGCGTATGGTTGAGAGAATCCATTGGTATTTTGAATCATGTTCCAAACAAAGTCGTGCTTCTCTTGGCTGTACTCATTGAGCATGTATGCGTTCTTCATCCGATTCTGGCAGCTTGAACGAGCGGCTCTCCAGACGGCATTCAGGGGCACCGCTTTAACGCACACGCCACGCAAAGTGTATCGGGTCCAAGTTAGCGGACAGAAGCAATTGGCTGCAAAATTATTCTTGATGTACACAGTTCAGTCAACCTCTCACCATCCAACAAAGCCTGTTGAATCTCAGCAACCACATTGAGATCATACATTGTGAAGTTCAACGAGCGGGACGCAATCGTGGTCAGCACTTCTAAATCTTGACTGAGAGCCACTGTGATGATAATGATACCATTCTCCTTGAGCTGGTTTGCCACTCTCGCCGATGGGTGCTGAGGGCTGAAAGTTGGAAGTGGAGGATTCTCCCACAACTACAGTAGCCTTCCAAAACTCACTCATAATAGTCCGTGTACACAATGATAACCCTCTTATAGTTGAGCCGTGTAGAGTTTCTCGACCCATCATTGAACACCTTCCACGCGGTTTCCAGACCTGCGGCCAGATTGGAGTCGCTGCTATGACTATTCTTAATCCGAGATACTCCGTTGCGAAGATCGACGAGGTTGTGGAACTTGTTCAAGTCGTCTACAATAGTGGTATCCCAGTTGTAGGTGACCAGACCGACACGAGTTGTACGTGGGTCCGAGGGGTCCATGCCGATGCGTGTGCCAGCGCTGAAGACGGACTCGAGGTTGGTAGCGACCTGAAGAATGAAGTGAGATTGGAAATAGCAAGAGACCTCAAACCCACCTGGTTCAAATCCATCTGCGTCATGTGTGTCGAGGTGTCCACCAGCGCCACCACATCCACCCACAAGTGACCCAAATCCGAGCCACATTGGCGATCCACCAGGTCGGCTGACCCTGTAGAAAGAAAGCACAGGAAGAGAGCAAGAATAGGAGCCCGCATTATGATGAGAGCAAGATCAAGATACTGATAAACTGATGCTCCGGAACATGTCTTAAATGCACCCTTCCGTTGTTTATCAAAATGTCGTCACTCATGTCAAAAGTAGAGGAAGAAACACGCCCATGGCGCCAGCCGGGTCGTCTGTTATCAGTCACAAACTTCTGTCGATTCCCTAATATTTCGTTTGAATCTTCACAAATGTGAGCAAAATGATGAGAGTTAATCGGATCATCATTTCCATCTGATAAGAGTGAGTAGGGCGGATCTCATCTTGTTTGCCAAAATTTCGAAATGAACGGTGAGTATAAAAGGCAAGGTCGGGGAGAGGAAAGTCAGATCGCTTCTATTCAGAGGTGCTCCAGAAAAATGAAGTTGGTTCCTGCTCTGCTGCTCATTGGAGTCTATGGTAAGTCTTATCCTTGTGCCGTGGGGTCGCCTTTGAGAAAGTCATTTTGCTTTCAATCTCAATTTAAAGTCCTTGAAAGTAACTTAGACATCATAGAACAAGTCCTGAGTGTTGCAGTCCGAGTTCGTCAACTTGACTAACGTGATTCTATTCCAGCCTGCTCCGCCACCTACTCCCCTCTCTCCTACGCCGACCGCCAGTGTGGCTCCGACCTGTCCAACCTCTGGTTGGACGTCGTCGCCGTCGTGGACAACAGCCGAGGAATGACGAATATCGGTCTTCAAGCGGTACGTCTACACCGGAACTGATCTCTCTGCTCCTTTAAAACCCCTACGAGAATCCACATCTTCCAGATCGCCGCCAACATCGAGTCCGTGTTCAGCGCGGGCACCCGCATCGGAACCGACTCCTCAGAGCCGCGAACCACCCGCCTCTCCATCGTCACCTACAACTCGGGCGCCACCAAAAACGTCGGCCTCAACCAGTTCCAATCTCTCGACGACATCTACGACAACGTACCCAACATTTTGGGAAACGTGAGCAACACTGACGAGTCCTATCTGGTGTACGGACTGGGTGCCGCTGAAGACATCTTGACCGAGGGCAAGAAAGAGTTCAATCGAGGACACTACAAGCAAGTGGTGATTGTGTACGCGTCGTCGTACAACGGAAAGGGAACGCAAGCGCCGCTGCCAACTGCACAACGGCTCAAGACTTCTGGTGTCAAGATCATCACCGTTGCTTTCGATCAGAAAAAGGATGAGGCCTTGTTGGAGGATCTGGAGAAGATCGCCAGCCCACGATTCAACTTCACAAACTTTGATGCATCGGGACATCTTTTGGGAGAGGTTCAGGGAGCGTTGTTGGAGTCCAACTGCTTCTGCCCGGACAGCTGGATCCAATACCGCGAGGTCTACGCCGACGACTACTCGTTCCCCTACGGCGTCTGCATCTTCCCATTCAACCTGAACGCAGTGTGGCGTGCCGCCCGTCAATCGTGCTCCAACGCGTGGAAGAACTCGTATCTGGTCAACGAGTACAACGCTCTCAAACACGGATTCGTTTTGCAAGCCGTCAAAGCCACCGATGGATTCGTACAACCTTACACCTACCACATCGGACTAAACCTGAAGAATGGAAACTGGACTTGGGATCAGCCGAACGGATGGCCACAGCCGACGGTTCAGAATTGGTACAACTGGATTCAGGGATATCCGGTGGCGTCGTCATCCATGTCGGCTGGAATGAACCTTCAGAATGGTATTGGTACCGCATGGCAGAACGAGGGAATGTATAACACGGGGGCCAACTACGTTTGTGAGACCTACTCCTGTGATTCGGAGAATTATTGCGACTCTGATGGTTCTGGTGGTAATTGAAGTTTGAATAAAGCCTATCGATTCTTTCATTCTAATGCCTCAAAACAACAGAACTCATATTATTTGCTGTAAAAGTCGCTCAAAGTTACGGAACTCTCATGCCCCTCTGGCCTTCCGGGCAGACGTGAGATTTTTGATCTACCGGTGCAAGAGGAGAACAACGTTTCGCTGATGGTTTCGAACCAGCTAGAGCTCATTGAACTGGACGGACTTCATTAAGACCCAGTTAATGATGACTTGAAGAAATTTGAGAATTTTAGTGAACCAGAGAGCTGCGCCCCTCTGGGGCCCTTCAGGCCTAAAATATTTAATCTGCCGGTGCAAAACCATCGCGCGAAAAACTTTCCTTGGAGAAAAAATTAGGTTTTTGAGCTCGCATGAGCTCATTTTTTGTCAAATCGAAAATCGAAAAAGACAAGCATCATTCAGGCCCCATTTCTGATAACTTGTGAAAATTTGGGAATTTTTGGTCCAGTGGGGACTTTGCTAGGGCGGGAGACACGACACAGACAGACACACACACACACACACACAGAATTTTGCGTTTGCTAATAGTAAAGATGAACAGTTGAACTTTTGTAGAAAGTCGAGGGTTCCCATATAAAGACCCAGAAAGTCGAATAAGCCCTCAAAGTGCTGCAGAAAATCAAGGATCACGGGCACATTCCGTGATCCTTGATTGCAGTCACGCTCCAGTGGAATCGATACATCTTTTTCCTTCCAACTTAGGTTTTCTCCTCAAATCCTAACATGTTTTTTTTAAACATGAGCACAATAGGGACTGTCGACGATCAAACATGCACTTTTTCCTTTGTTACGGGGTTCATAACTCTAAGAAACATACTCATGACGCCATCGGGGTGCTTCTTATCAGTCACAAAATCACCCCGATTCTCTATGAATAATTTTGCAAACATTCTCCATAAACATGAGCAAAATGACGATGACAAACGTTGATCGGATCATGACTGCTGTCTGATAAGGGCAAATAGGGTGGAGCATAAGTCACCGGAAGAGGTTCAACGTATATAAGGTCGTGAGAGTGCGTGAATGTCAGTCGAATCTCAGGAGACTTAATATTTGGAATGATGAATCTGAATTCGATTTCTATTCTGTTGCTTCTTGGCGTCTATGGTTTGTCTATTGGGAGTCCTCAACTCTTTTGAAAGTTCAAGTTCTCGCCTTCCATTCGGGTTTGATCTCAGGAAGAGGATGTACTTGAAACTTAACACACATAAATTTGTATTTTCCAGCCTGCTCCGCCGACTACTCCCCTCTCTCCTACACAGACCGCCCATGTGGCTCCGACCTCACCAACCTATGGTTGGATGTTGTCGCCGTTGTGGACAACTCTCAAGGAATGACGGATGGTGGACTTGCAGGGGTACAACCCTACACTTACCTTATGGGACTCTACATGGGCAATGGCAACTGGAAGTGGGATCAGCCAAACGGATGGGTGCAGCCGAAGCTTCAGAAATGGGAAGACCGCGTCGTCATCCATGGGTGATCAATAAGCAAAGTGGTCTGAAGAAGTTCTGGGAGGATGTGGGATCCTACAATACTGCAGCCCCCATTCGTTTGTGAGACCTTCACCTGCGATACTGATAATTATTGTGATTCTGATGGTAGTGATTTTTAAACAAAAGTTGGCAACATACTCTGGACACTTTATTAGAGAAAATAAATTAGGTGTGTATATATTTACAGTTCGAATCAAGATCCGTCTATTGCTCATCTCCAGTAGCACAGTAGTTGTCCGTGTCACATGCATACGTCTCACACACGTAGCTCGCCGATCCATGAACACCATCAGTCGGATCCACGTTTCTCCACTCAGCACCCTGTCCATTCTCCACATTCATACCAGCCGACATCTCCTGCACCGCCTTCGGGTACCCGGGTGCCCAGTTCTCCCAACCTTGCACAGAAACTCCATCTGGTTGATCCCAAGTCCACTGTCCATTGACCCGGTGCAAACCGATGTGGTAGTTGTAGGGCGGAGAAATGGTGTCGGTGTCTTTCAGCTTTCTCAGAATGAAGTCATGTTTATCGCGAGAGAATTCGGTGGCCAGGTAGGTGACGTTGTTGTTCAGGCGCATGGCGCAGGACACTCTCGCCGCCCTCCACATTGAAGGCATGCCGACTGGTTGGATGCAGGTGCCGTATTTGAAGAATGGGATGGTGTATTGGTGCCAGTTGTCGCTTGGGCAGAAGCAGTTTACTGAAATGACACATGAATCAGAAACGGGATCTCAGGGAATCTCGAGACGATTGCTACCTTGAAACAACGCATTCTGAATTTGGTTGACCACGTTTTGCGAATTATTGAAACTGAATCCCGGATCCGCAATCTTCGACAACTGTTCGACAATGTTCTCGCCTCCCTGGTTATACGCCACAGTGATAATCTTCACGCCCCGCCCCCTCATTCTATCCACAACTGGTCTCGGGTCGTTCTTCCCGCTAGCCTTGTACGTCGACGCGTACACAATCACCACTTTTCTATAGTGATCGCGGGAGGTGCTGAAACTCTGGGCAAAAAGGAGGTCCTGGGCCGCCTGAAGTCCAGTGGAGATAAAAGACACCGGGGTGTCCGCAGTGGCCTTCAATTCGTTGGGGATTCTCTCCATGATAGCATTGAAAGAACGATACTCGTGGAGGTCTGCATTCCGCTGAGCCTTTTCGTTATAGGTGACCAATCCGATACGGACGGTTTTGTTGTAATTCGGGTCTTCTCCAATTCGCGACGCACTGAATACGGTAGCAATGTTGGCAGCAATCTAAAACTCATTTCAGGTTCAGGTATCATGCAGACGGGTTTCACTTACACTCGACAATCCCTTTCTTGTCATCCCGTTCGAGTTGTCCACAACGAGCACCACATCCAACCAGAGATTCCGAAGATCCGTTCCACACTGGCGCTCATGGCAACTGACCACCAAGGAAGTTCCACAGAAAAGGAGCAGAATACCAATGAGCTTCATGTTGAACGAAGTGATGATACTGCAAGACTCTTCGTTTCCTTTTATACTAGCTTATCAGAAATCAAAAACAAAAACAGGATGAGAAAACACCCAAAAAAATTTTTAATTTTGAGTAAGTTTGCCAAAACATGGTAAAGCGGAATGTGTGCAGAGTGACTGATAAGAGTAAATGCGGCAGTTATGACAAATTTCGAAACGGTAAGGCAAATGTTGGAGAAACACAAAAGGTGCTTCAGCGATTCATCCACACAGGAACGATATGCTGATGTTATGCCGTCTACAAATCCTTTAAAGTTACGGCTAAACAAATCCACGCTGCCCGAGCCCGAGAGCACAGCCCGAACGTAATCGTGTTAGAAAATCAACCAGGAAGCGGACTAGTATACGAATGATGGTTTGCAAAACACTAATAACGGATCCGTGATGACCATAACTATTGTCCTCTATGAGGTGTTAGTACTCCGATAGAGCGGGATTGCAGTAGGATTGTTTCTTGATCATACGTCGTGCTGCAGCATGCAGAAAGGTACGGTAAACCACAACACTATTTTCCGTGTAGTTTTTCAAAACATTTTAACAATTCTTTTGAGAATATTGTAGTTCTTTATTGAGAAACCATTTTATTGCAGACAAACACAATCAAACATTATTCATCAATCTCTCATAGCTTCCGCGAGAAGCACAATAATTATCGGTATCACAAGTGTAGGTCTCACAAACAAATGGGGCTGCAGTATTGTAGAATCCCACATTCTCCCACAACGTATTCAAACCACTTTGCTTATTGATCCCTGCTCCCATGGATGACGACGCAATGGGGTACCCTTTAGCCCAGTTTTGCCATTTCTGAAGCGTTGGCTGCACCCAGCCGTTCGGCTGATCCCACGTCCAGTTGCCATTGTTCATGTTGAGTCCCATAAGGTAAGTGTAGGGTTGAGAGAATCCAGAGTCACCCTTGAGAGCGTTCAGTATGAAGTCGTGCTTAGCGGAGGTGTACTCATTGGCTAGATATGAGTTGGGCCACGTGAGGGCGCAACTGCTTCTGGCAGCACGCCACACTGCGGGCAGGTTATTTGGCTGGAGGCAGACGCCATGGGGCTCGGAGTAGACGTCGTTATAGATGTCACGGTATTGCATCCAGTCGTAGGGACAGAAGCAGTTGGCTGGAAAAGTTACGATGAATCTGGGTCAAACTGAGGTCGACCCAACAGATTCGGATTCTGAAAAAAACTATCAACAAAATGTTCTCGAGAGTTGAGTTATGACCTCTGGTAGACGTCTCAAATTCGTTCTCAAATATCACTATAGCGTTCAACTTTGCGAGATCATAACCCAAAGCATTTGTAGATTTCTTTTAGAATCTGAATATGGAGTTGCCTTATCCTAGACTCAGTTCAAAATTCAACCCAAAAACTCGTGATATCTTCTTGTAAGCCGAGACCTAATCCACCCTCAAAAGGCCATACTTCAACTCACCTTCAAGAAGCGCCTGCTGAACATTCTTGACTACCGATCCTTGTGTATTCGTGAAGCTCATCCGTGGACTCGCCACCTTCGCGAGCTTCTCCGCCAAATTGATAGATTCATCCTGCTCAAAGGCTACTGTAATGATGTCCACTCCCGAAGCCTTCAAACGCATGGCAACTGGCAATGGGTCATCTGTTCCGGACTCCTGATACGTTGAAGCGTAGATAAGCATCACTCGTTGATAATGGGTTCGATTGAATCCGTCATGAGTTGCAGTCTGGAAAAGTTGATAGGCCGCAACTAGGGCAGGCTCGAGGTACGAGTCATAGGTGTTGCTGACGCTATTCAAATCGTTGAGCACGTTGCTGAAAAGGTCATCGGTAGATTGAAACTTGTTGAGATCCGCTTTGACAGTAGCTTGAGAGTTGTAGGTGACCAGTCCAATACGAGTGGTTCGAGGCTCCTTGGGGTCGGTTCCGATTCGAGTGCCAGCTCCGAAAATGTTCGCGATGTTGGCGGCGATCTGAAGACTCGAAGATACTGAGTAAGGAACTACAGGGAAACGCTACCGATGCTAGTCCGCTATTCGTCATTCCATGAGAATTGTCCACGAGGACAACGACATCAAGCCAGAGGTTAGTGAGGTTGGATCCGCATGGTCGGTCTGTGTAGGAGAGGGGGGAGTAGGTAGCGGAGCAGGCTGGAAAGGAATCAGCATATGTAAGTCAATGTAAGGGGATATAGGGCGGGGTTGATGCCTAGTCAATTGACCTTGCGACTTCATCTCATAGACCTCGTCCTCCACAACGATTTAGACCTGATTTTTGTTTTGTGGGCGGGGCACAACCAGGCTTTCATCACTACAAAAAGAACGGCGAGAACTTGAAATCTATCTTCAAGAAATTTGTAGAACCCCTAACGGACTCACCATAGGCTCCAAGAAGCAACACAACAGGAATCGATTTTAGATTCATCATTCCAAATTTTGAGTCTCCTGAGATTCGACTGACATTCACCCACTCCCACGACATTATATGTATACGTTTTACCACCTTCATCTCTCTTTCTCATCTCTAATTTTGAAATTGTAATCCTCCACTAACTCCACCCTACGTGCCCTTATCAGATCGAAAGGATCCGATTAACTCTCGTCACCATCATTTTGCTCATGTTTGTGGAAAATTTTAGCAAAACTAAAGAGAACTGGGTAGGTTTTGTGACTGATAAGAGACGCCTCCGCTGGCGTCATGGGGCATGAATGATGCCATGAGTGCCGAAAATTATCCGATAAATTCTTATCATGGAATTGTCAATTTTGCAGACGATCATGCTCAATTTTGAGTAGGTAGAGGGGCTGGAAAACTTACCACCCACTGATATCAACAGAAGCGATAGATTTAGAATTCCCATGCCTTCGAAAGTTTCAACTGGAATAGTGCAGATGCTCAAGAACAACCGACTAATACTTCTCTTCCACCCTTCGCTACCTTTTATACCAACTTCCAAGCCCAAATTCCGAGAGTCAGAAAAGGAAGAAGCCACTCCCTCAAGATCCTCTGTTCGTTCGGAATCTCTCTTCTTGTCAGATCGAAATTGGTGATTTTATCAATTCCTCCTCTGCCTTCCATTCTCTGCGTCTCTTATCTATGACGGATTCTGAATAATCATTCGCTGAATTTTCTAGTCTTCAGAATCCTCCTCCTCCTATCATGGGGTGTGTCTAGTTTGTTTACTAGAAATTTCAGCAGTTATTGATAAGCGATACAGTGTACACTTTTCTCAAATTTCACGAGTGTACAACCTGATAAGTGACATAACGGCTCATTTTAGGTTTGTCTCTTTGCTTTCAGGATTAGGAAATTCCATAGTTTTTTACCAATGAGTAAAATCCGATGCAACTCGGACCGCCTACTTAAAGCAACTCGGGTGTCAGGCTGCAACTATTGGTCGGAAGTTGAGGGGGGTTCGGTTTACGGTCTGAACTTGGTCGGCTTCGGTTTTTGGTCGGATATTGGTCAGCTTTAGATCGGAAGTTGCCTACGGCTTGAGTGCTGCCGACAGGTCGGAAGTTAGTCCGGATTCAGTAGCGGTCTTGTCCGTAATCCGACTGAACAGCGAGCTGAACCAACTTCCGACCAAAAGTAACCCCCGAGAACAAGAAAAAATGGAAAACCACTAATCATTCATCCATTCTTCCATCACTACTACAATAGTTATCAGTATCACATGAAGCAGTTTCGCAGACGTAATGAGCAGCCGTCTTGTAGTAGTCGATGTTCTCCCATTTGGTGATAAGCTGCTCACTGTTTTGCTGATTGAGCGCTGCGTTGAATGTAGAGGAAGCAATTGGGAATCCTTGATCCCAATTGTACCACCGCTGAAACCATGGGTTAGAGAAATGCTCCAACAAGAGAAAATGCTAACCGTCAACACTGGTTGCTCCCATCCCGTCGGTCTGTCCCACATCCACACCCCCTTCACCAGGTTCAGACCGATATGATAGGAGAAGGGCTCGTTGAATCCCAAAGTATTATTGACGATTTGCAGAACAAAGTCATGTTTGTCCTGATTGAACTCGTTGACCAGATAGGAGTCGTTCCATCGGTTGGCGCAGGACATTTTGGCGGCTCGCCAGACAGCGGTCAGGGAGACGGCTTGGAAGCAGACGCCGTAGGAGTAGGAGTTGATGTTAGAGTAGTTCTCGCGGTACTGGACCCAGTTGTTCGGGCAGAAGCAGTTGGCTGGAATTTCTATATATTGATTTATCTGAACAAAATCTGAACCGAATTTTGTGAGATTGATACTGATCGGAAGCTAACTCCTCATAGATATAATTCAAAATCCAGAGTTTTCAGAAATTCTGATCGTAACGCCTTCTAGACGGCGCTAGAACCATAGCAACCCTTCCAGAGTCCAGTAGGCGCGATCCTAAAGCTGTGGTATCAAAACAACTAGGACATGCATAGACCATCGGTACTCGTATCCATTTCGGAATGGAGCCTCCAAGGAGAATGCTCCGCCCTTCAAATAAATTTACTTACACTCCAACAAGGCTCCTTGAACCTGTCCAATAATATTCCCCTCGTTATCCTGACTGCTAAAATCGTACCCAGCACTCGCGATCTGCGACAACTGCTTCAACAACGTGCCATCTCCATTCTGATCATAGGCGACTGTAACGATCTTCACACCAGAAGTCTTCAACCGATTCGCCACCGGCAGCGGATCCTGCTCTCCGGATCCTCGATACGCCGATGCGTACACAATGACCACTTTCTGGAAGTGACTTCTCGACGTGTACAGGTTTTCGGCGTTGAATAGATTCTCGGCGGCGACGAGTCCGAAGGAGAGGTATGATTCATAGGAGGTGCTGACGCGTGCGAGGTCCCCGAAAACGCCATTGTATAGATCGTCGAGAGATTGATACCTGTTGAGATCCGCATTTTGCTGAGCCCGCGAGTTGTAAGTGACTAGGCCGAGTCGGGTGGTTCGGGGCTCCGTGGGGTTGGTACCGATGCGGGTGCCAGCGCTGAAGACAGAGGCGAGGTTGGCGGCAACCTGGAAGCTGAGATGGTGTTCGGGTTCTAATGAAGCTCCGCCCCTTGCAACCTCGGCTATGCTCTCCATTGAAACCTCGCTGCTGGCACGCTTAAAAATATACAAAAAACTGTGCGACAGCCTTTAAAGGCGGCGGAGTTTAGTTTAATCTGTTGTTCATTGCAGGATTTCGAAAAACAACGACACTACTCTAAGCTCCGCCCCTTCTTGCCACATGGCCAGAAAAAGGGGCGGAGCTTTCCATTTCTTCGATCACTTACCGAATCTAGTCCCTCATCCGTCATGCCGACAGAATTGTCCACTACGGCCACGACATCGAGCCACAGATTGTTGAGATCCGTACCGCATTCCCTATCGACATAAGGGACGTCTTCCAAAGATTCTGAGAACGTGTCAATTTTTTCGACTTCAGATTCCAGATACTCACGATTAAAGAACACTGCTACGAGTATATACAAGAAAAGCTGAAATTGCATGGTTGAAAACGCGGGAAACTTACACTCAAATGAGCCGTCGATTTGCTGTCCTTCGATGATAATATGCGTCGGGAACTCGTAAAAAGGTTAATTGCGAACCCATAAAAATTTTTGAGAACGTACACATTTTTCGCGCGCCTTTCTTCTTTCTTATCGTTTTGAGCGCTCTAGTTGTGAGAAGTGTTGAAATTTGTTTGTAAGCAAACTAGAAACTTCTAGACATACATACCCAAGGAAATTGATTCTGAAAACCATCTGGAAGCGTTCTTATCAGAGACGTCCTCAGGTAGAGAGAAGAGACGCAGAGAGTAAAAAACAGAGGAAGAAACGATTAGTTCCTCTGATAAGGCGTTTTTCTCTCCCACCGGGTGACTCATGAGTTCGTAATTTGGAGTTCAAGAGTCGCTTTAAAAGGAGGAGTCTAGTAAAGGAAAAGCTTTTCATTCATTTCCACTTGCTAGAATATTCTGAGGCCAAATGAAAACGTCAAGATGCGAGTTCTGAGTCCGACGCTGTTGTTAGCAGTGATTTATGGTAAGATGTCTATCCAAAGGGGTTTTATTGGAGAGTGTCACAAGCTGGGAAAATCCTTGATCTATGCTGTTAAACCTTGACTTTCTTATATGATCCCCTTACAGCCTGCTCCGCCAACTACTCTCCTCTTTCCTACACCGAGCGTCCATGTGGCTCCAACCTCACCAACCTTTGGCTCGACATCGTTGTAGTCGTTGACAACTCCCTCGGAATGGGCGACACTGGATTGATCAACATCGGCGCCAACCTACAGTCCATATTCTCTTCTGGCACACAAATCGGCACCAACCCCGACGAGCCCCGAACCACTCGCTTTGGCCTGGTCACTTACAACGAAGTAGCCACTATCAAAGCAGACCTCAACAAGTATCAGTCGGTGGATGATTTGTATGTTACACTGCCTCAAGACCTCATGCCGCTGAGCAACTCAACAACATCGTATCTGGAGACTGGACTGACGGCGGCTGAAAGAGTCCTGCAAAGTGGGCGAAGCGATGGAACGAATCGTGTCAATTACAAGCAAGTCGTGCTTATCTACGCATCAGCGTACACTGCAAACGGCGAAGACGATCCGGTGCAGGTGGCGACTCGTATGAAGACCGATGGCGCCAAGATTATTACAGTGGCCTACGATCAGAAGGGAGGCGAGGATTTGTTGCAGGAGCTGTCGGTGATCGCTAGTCCTCGATTCAATTTTTCCAATGCGCGGGATGGAAACCCGCTGATCGGTGATATTCAGACAGCGTTTTTGGAAGGCGAGTTTCGGAAACTATCATTGTTCAGTTTTAGGGTCCCTTGGCTTTCTAGTTCTGTTTACTAGTCTGAGCAGCCGAGACAAGGGGTGTAGCTCATCAGGAAAGCCAGGTACTCTATCTACCTAGTGGTTGTCTTCTAGCCAACTCAGAGACACCCCCACATTCCAATAGTACTCATTAACATTTTTTTTTCTAGCCAACTGTTTCTGCCTGAACGACTGGCTCCAATACCGCGATGACTTCCATGACGTCCTCTCGCAGCCATACGGAACATGCATCCAGCCCGTGAACCTTCCCGCAACCTGGCGCTCCGCCCAATCCTCCTGCCGTCAACGCTCTCCAGATTCACATCTGGTCAGCGAGTTCTCCCAAGCGAAGCACGACTTCATCTATGAAGTAGTGAAGAGCACCAACGGATTCAGTTCACCATACAAGTATCACATTGGATTGAACTTTGGCGACGCAGGCTGGTCGTGGGATCAACCGTATGGGTGGAAACAGCCGACGCTGTCTCAAAACTGGACCAACTGGAATGAAGGATACCCCGTGCAATCCTCGCAGATGTCTGGATGTAGGAATAATCAAAATGGATTGCTCACTGTCTGGCAGAACGTACCAACGATGAGTGTACAGAACGGAGGAAACAACTACGTTTGCGAGATGTACTCGTGTGATACGGATAACTTCTGCGCTAATAACGAACTCTTCTAGAACACTAATAAAGCTCATTTCCTTGGTTGTTTTTCGTTTATGAGTCATGGCTGTTTGATGATCTGACTTCTGAAGCCAAGGGCAAACTTGTGGGAATAAAGATGGCGTAGAGATTGAAAAGAATTTATTGGCCAGCACAAAAGTTATCAGTAACACATGAGTACATTACACAAAAATAGATATACTTGTTGAGGTCTGCCTTGTTGGTGGCTACCTGGTTGTAGGTAACCAGGCCGATGCGGGTGGTTCGGGGCTCAGTGGGTCTGGTGCCGATGCGAACTTGATTAGTACTGAGGAAAACGGACTGAAGATCGGCAACGACGTTAATCAATCCATCGTTGTACATTCCCGCAGAGTTGTCCACAACGGCGACGAGCCAAAGGTTAGTGAGGTTGGAGAGTTGAGCAAAGGTTAGTGAGGCCACATGGACGCTCGGTGTAGGAGAGGAGAGTAGTCTGCGGAGCAAGCTGGAAGAATGAAATTACAAGTGTCAGGGCTCGAAAACTTACTGTAAACTGTTGCCAATAAAAGAGTCAAGAGTAAAGCCTTCATCTCGCTAGTCTTACTCCTTGATACCACAAATGAGAAGCTTCAGTTTTTCAGGTATATTATTCTTCTTCTTATGAGCCTTGAAACGATTCTTGATTCAAGTCAGTTTCAGGACACACCACCCGAGAAATAGGACTCATCAAAGACCCAAGATCTTTCTTATCAGCGCGAAATACAGAGTACAGGGAAGAGACGCAGAGAATGGAATGCAGAGGAAGAAAAGATAACGGCTCTGATAAGAAGACGAATTCCGAACAAACAGAGGATCTTTGAGGGAGCGGCTTCTTCCTTTTCTGACGAGTTCCTGATGCTCGGAATTTCGGAACTCGGGAGAGTTCAAGGATTCCGAGGGTTGAAAATTGGTATATAAGGAGGAGGTGAGTGGGGGGGACAGTATCAGTTTCTGGATCATTCTACAGACTTCTAGACTCGAGATGAAAACTCTGAACTTGATATTTCTATTGGCTGCAGTTTATGGTATGTTGGCTAGTATAAAATCTCTCAACCTTTCTTCTTCCAGCTTGCTCCGCCACCTACTCCCCTCTCTCCTACACCGAACGTCCATGTGGCTCCAACCTCAACAACCTCTGGCTCGACGTCGTCGCCGTTGTGGACAACTCCGTGGGAATGACTAAAGGAGGATTGGACAGCATCATTGCCAATCTTCAGTCCGTTTTCGTCAGTGCCAATCAAGCTCGCATCGGCACCAGACCCAATGAGCCCCGAACCACTCGCCTCGGCCTGGTTACCTACAACCAGGTAGCCACTATCAAAGCAGACCTCAACAAGTATCAGTCGGTGGATGATTTGTATAGCGTGATGCCTAACGATATCGGAAAGGTGAGCACCTCCACTATATCGACTCTTGAGACCGGACTGTCAATGGCCGAGCAAGTTCTGAAGAATGGAAGGAACGATGGTTCCAACAGAGGGAACTACAAGCAAGTTGCACTCGTCTACGCATCGTCTTACTCTGGAAACGGCGAAGACACAGCGCTTCCTGTCGCTCAGCGATTGAAAGCGGATGGCGCAAAAATTATCACAGTCGCCTATGGTCAAAAAGACGATGTAGCATTAATAGGCGAGCTGTCAAAGATTGCAAGTCCTCGATTCAATTTCACGAATGTGGATCAGATAAAACTTATCCCAGATATTCAGACGGCTTTGTTCGAAGGTAAGTGCAGTTTTAAAGTTACTTTGATAACTCTGACTATCCTAGTTCAGCAGTCCGGGTTCTATCCATTCTTGATCCAAACTAAAGTTCAAACTGAAATTTAAAAAATTACAATCTCCTTCCAGCAAACTGCTTCTGCCCGAACGACTGGTTCCAATACCGTGATGTGTTCCAAAACTACCTCTCTCCCCCATACGGAAGCTGTGTCCAGCCCGTCGGTTTTCCCGCCAACTGGCTATCCGCTAGAGGCTCCTGCAGTCGACGCGCCCCGACTGCTCATCTGGCCAGCGAGTTTTCGCAAGCCAAGCACAACTTCATCTTTGCTGCTGTACAGAACACTACCGGATTCACCATCCCCTACAGCTACCACATCGGATTGAATTTCAACGACGCTGGATGGACATGGGATCAACCGGATGGATGGCAGCAGCCACCCATCACAGGTCACTTCGACAACTGGAGACCCGGTTATCCATCGGCGTCGCCGTCGAAATCGGCTGGGTTGAATTATCAGAGTGGTGCGAACACGTATTGGGTGAACGAGGGACAGTTAGCGACTGGAGCCAACTACGTTTGTGAGATGTACTCGTGTGATACGGAGAACTTCTGCGCGGCGAGTGATGGGAGTGCATGATTTTTATCTTGTAATTTGTACTTTTAGAATGAAAGACTCTGTCTGTGTGTGTGTGTTATTGCCGACCGATTTCTGAAATTATAACTCACCTGCTACCCTAAATCTCTAACATATTCTGCCGGGGTTACCAGTTTATCAGGCGGATCTTCCTAGACTTAGAAATCGGCCTGATACAAAACTGGTAATCCTGGCTCACTGTTAAGATGGGACTATCTCGAATATTCTGGTGAACAAAATATAGATGGCGGAGGCAATGGTATGTAAATCAGATACTCAGAATCAGAAGATGAAGTAGAAGGAGATGAATAAGCATTGGGGGCTTCTTCCTCACTTTTATAGTCGTCGGGAACAAGGGTGGAGTAGTACACAAGACGGTTTTGACGCTTGAAAGTAAAAGTACACCCTCCCTTTTCACACTGTCATAAACTATCTTAGGTTGTAAACAAGCAAGACATCCTGGCAACCAACAAGAAGTCAAACACATTTTTACACACCTTCTCAATGAAGTAGTGGTTTAAAGCTTGGACGATTCTTCTGGGTTGTTGAAAACGATGAGTAGATTTCGGGAATCCTTTTTCGGTTTACGATCCTCCAACGATTTTTGCGAGTGATTTTTAAAGTTTTTAGGTGCCGGCAGATCAAAAATAGATCTATTTCAGTTGGGTCTACGAAGGCTGAAAAAAAAGTCATCAAAAATTGAGATGGCGTCAACACTCATGGAGTGCTGATCGGCAAGGTGTACTTTTACTTTGAAGCATCAAAACTTGCTTGTGTGCTACTCCACCTTTGTTGAAGGAGAGTATGTATGAAAATGTGGAGGAAATCCAGTACTTATTATCCAGAATATTCGGGATAGCCCCTTTCAATAGTAAGCCAGGATTTCCAGTTTGTTATTAAGCCGTTTTTAGGACTAGGAAGATCCGCCTGATCCACTGGTAATCCCGGTAGAAATCTGCTGGAGGTTGAGGGATGCAGGTAGGTTTTAATTTTCATAATCGGTCAAATTTCTGTTCACAAAATAGGTCCAAAAAGACCACAGAAATGAATTCTTTCATTCAAAAAACCTTTTCAATGGTACTACTTAGTGCCACATAATCTTCACAATACTCTCTAATCAATGAAGTGGAGGGCATTTTTCATTTATCACCAACCTACACAGACCCTCTCCTGAATTTATGGCCTCGTGGGGAATCGTGAAGTTCCTCGTGCTAGTTTCCCACGCTAGATGGTCAGTGGTCTCTCTCTCTCTCTCTCACTCTCCCACCACCTCACCATACTTGACCCTACACAAACAGTACACTTTCCATCCCCACTGTGTACACGGGACAGTGACGTAAGACGCGGGAGAGTCAGAAGACGTAACCTTATTGATTTTCACTATGACACACAGTACATAGCGATGGGGTCCTTTCTCTCTATCTCTCTTCCTTTTTTGGTTTTATCGGTTTTCGTCACCTATTCTTTTTCCACTTTTCCTCATTTTTCAGAATGCAAAATCCGCCATCCACTTTCCGCCTACTCGACCTCCCAGAGCCCGTGATTTTTGAAGTCTGGAAATTTCTACATACCGATGAGCAGTGAGATTTCCTAAACTTCAAGACCCTATAGACCCGTTCAATTTTAGATTCTCCCTAGCCACCACGTCTTCAAGATTCAAGAATCTCGCCAGTGGATTCTTCAAAACGCACCACTTCCAACTGGCTCTCCTCTTCGCCGATGACTTTCAGCTAGCGATTTCTAAGCGAGACGAAGACGACTTCTTCGGGATTCGGGGTCCCGAGAGATTCGTCTATCCGAAACTGGCCGAGATTTTGAAGTTCACCAAGCCGTGCCAGCGATCCAACTTCTGGAGCACCCTCTTCCGATTCATTGAACTTCTAAGAGAGCTCTTCGGAAGTCTCGACGTCGTACTCTCCGCCTACACCGACAAAAGACGTCAGGAGAACACGAGAACACTTCTGGAGACGTTGGCGCGGATGAATCTCCAGATTCAAGTCCTCAACTTTCACGCCTTCAATGTGGACGCCGATCTCTATGAGCAGATTTTAGACCAGGCTCGGGAGACGGCTGACGCTCGTATCAATGTCTTCGTGGATCCACAACAGACCTTCGAGTATATGAAGCAGGCCATGGGGTCACCAACTGGCTCCCTCAGAGGCTTCCATATCTCTGGCAACTCTTTAGCGGCACCCATGGGAGCTCTCACCGTTTCCGTGGACTCCGCCAGAGGGTCTAGCTCCTCGGGCACTCCTTCAGTGGGTTCCTCAGCTCCTCACCCACAGAGACCCTCTTTAAGGGGTCCATCGCTACCTCATAGGTCGTCCCCCATAGCCTCTCCATCCCCCATTACTCCATTCAAAGCGCGCAACCTCACTCTTCACCACTCGGAATTCGTCACCGTGTGGCACCTGACCACTATTTTCCTGAATGTCGGTTCGTTGGCTCTGAATGGTTGCAATTTGGGGTCTCGTCAAATCGGAGTCTTCTTGAAGAAGTGGGTTGAGGGATCCGAGATGAAGTACTTGCGAATTTCGTACAACGGACGATGGGTGAAGGCGATTTTCGAAATGCACCCGGAGCTCGAGGGAGAGATGGTTGCAGAGGCGGTCATTGATGGAAGGTAAGTGGGTTGGGGTTTGAATTTCTGGGTTGAATTTATAGTCAAAATGTAGCTCTTGAAATGTTCTACCAAATCATTTAAAATTCATTTTGGTGTTCTTTAAGGAAACTTGAGAAAAATTGACTTGAAAACCGAAACAATTTTTTTTTGTTTTTTTGTAAATTGTGCACCTAAAACAAGCATAGCCCACCTAAACCTTAACGATTTTTATATCATTTTAAATCTCGTTTTCTGCTCTACAACTTCCTGAAACTCAAATCAATCTAACCCCCAAAAAAGATAATTTTTTCAGCTTCCGAAATTTCCACGAAGGCGAGTGCTACATGATTCGACAAGCCAACGGTACCAAGGCCTTGATCTACTGGGACATCTACTTTTACTTGAATGTTGTGGATTGAGAATCTCTGTAATTTTCATTTTTTGTACTGTTTTTGTGTGCTGTTAAAAACGCGAATAAATAATTAATAGAAACTGTAGATTTGGAGCAAGTTGGAACAGACGAAACATGCTAAGACAGTAAAAGTACATACATCAAGTTCAGCATTTCGAGAAAAGTGTTTCTTCGGATCAGGTTCCAGACCTCGAGAAGTTCAATTTCTAAGCGAGTTATAACAATTCATGATGACCTAGAAATCCGAAACCTACTAACTCTAGGCCACCAAAAACCTCGACTTTGGATCGCTAGCCAACCGCTATTCAAGCATACAGTACTGGCCAAAAAGAATGCGAATTTGTTGATTTTCAGTACAAAACGGTCAACTTTGAGCAGTTGAAATAGTATGTTCCAATCACTCGATTTCTATAAAACTTGGTGGGTGTTCTAGTCAATTCTAGTGCTTCATTTTTGTAGTTGACAGCTTCTCTCGAAAATCACAATCAGATTAGTTATGTCGCAGTTAAGATCATCGTTACTGAAATGTACCGAATTTTTCAGTCGCGTGACTATGCGGGACATAACTGTCTTAGATGTAATTTTCGTAAAAAGTTGTCAACTACAAAATGACGATCTAGAGTTGCTTGATACATCCACGAATTTTCAGAGAAATCGGTCTGCTGAGAACTGATCTACAAGTCTTCAGAGTTGACTGAATACTGAATATCAACAAATTCGCATTCTTTGTGGTCAGTACTGTAGGCCTCCGCGAAATTAGCCCCCTCCAATTCAAACGTATTCGTGTTTCTTGCAGATGATCCATCTAGTACCGTTCTCCGCTATCATCGCCATTCTTATTGACGCCTGTACAGTACTCTAATGTCATGAATCTAGGGCCCAGTACGGTAATAAGCGATATATTACTGGTTACTGGTTATTACTGGTGGTCATATCTGCTCGAATTACTGTTTGCTCTGGGGAGGGTGCCCAGTGCTGTATTTCACAGACGTCTTGACCTGTTTCCCATCAGCATGACACAACGTCAACACAGCATGTGGCCCCGTTTCCTCTGCGAGCCCCGCCTTCTTCTTCCCTTCCATTCTCACTCATTCTGCATCCCGAGACGACCGACTGAATGGACGTCCAGAACTTTCCAAGACTTCTAACTGTTGAAAGAGGTCGGAAAGTTCGATTCTCTTGATTTTTCTGATCATTTAAATTATTGGATTCCGTGTGGTTTTTTCTTCGGTTGAAAAGTGAGTTTTTTTTTCTTATTTAGCGTTCTTTTGTGAAGAATCACATTTAAACATGAGACACAATCTCGATATGTTACGCAAGCACAGTTTATTACTCACTTGAATAGGTTTAAACACTCTGCATCGGAAATACAAACTGAATGCATGGTTTAATCACTCGGACCATTGTACCGCGAAATGTCAAAAATGTGGATCCTTCACCTGTAATGATTGCAGGCTCGGATTCAAATGGACATGTGGAGAGTGCAATACCATCTTCTTCGACCAAGGATGCTTCGATCAACATCTTACTAAAAAAAAAGAAGGGTGAAAGCCAGCGAAACACCCTTCGAAGCCACTGCGAAAAGTGCATGTTGCTCATTTGCACCGCCATCAAAGACAGAACGGAAGAAATGCTTGGACACACAAGAATTTTGGCGTTTCTTCATCTACGATTTCGAGTCGATCGTCACCGACCGCACCGTGATGCCACCGGATGAGGAGCGGAAAGGTCTCGCGAGTTGTCATGTCATGATTCAGGTGGGCGGTGGCCGTGGACCTATCTGAAATGAGCTATTTCCCAAACTCTGTCTGTCTACGCCTTGTTAGTTCTTTTCGACCGAGCTCAATCTAGACTCATACCCTTTCTTGGTTTGAATGAGTTTTGTTTATACACAGGTCAGAAAAGTGGACTCAAGTAGAGGATGGCGCATGCCCTCTGATACCGTAGTGGGTGGAGCCTAATAAACGTATCCGTGTATGGAGAACCACATCATCGTCATTCCATCATACGTAGCTATTTTTCCAGATGCTCTACCACCTCATCCATGCCAACGTCATGTCCATCCCCACCGTCGACCCCCTCCCCGCCGTCGCCCCCGTAGACGCCGAGTACACATGCTTCCAGCCCGTGAGTTTTCTTTTCCAATTGTTTGAAATATGGAATGATATGTTTCCAGGTCGCCTTTCACCTCATCCCCGACAACGTCGAGCCCCCTCCCCGCCTTCGTCGACCCCGCAGACACGGAGTACACATGCCTCCAGCCCGTGAATTTTTTGTAGTTTGTAATTTTTAAATTTTTTTGTAATTTGTAAATTTTTTTGTAATTTTTTGTAATTCGCTTAATAAACGTGATTTTGAAGGTACTCCCTGTTATACTACTAATGTTTCAAATATAGAATGCTACTTTTTTCCAGGTCCTCTACCAACCTTTACTCTGGGGAAGGTGCCAAAGACCCAGAGCCATATTTCACAGACGTCATGACCTGTATCCCATCAGCATGTCACAACGTGGCCCCGTGTCCTCCGCGAGCACCGCCCTCTTCTTCCCTTTGATTCTCACTCATTCTACCTCCCAAGACGACCGACTGAATAATGGACGTCCAGAACTTTCCAAGACTTCTAACTGTTGAAAGAGGTCGGAAAGTTCTATTCTCTTGATTTTTCTGATTATTTGATTTATTGGATTCCGTGTCGTTTTTTTTTCGGTTTAAAAGTGAGTTGTTTTTTTGTGAACAGTCACATTTCGAGAAACATGAGACACAATCGTAACTACTTGCCCTAACAAGAAGGTTATATGAGTTCTTGAATAGAAATTTTTTCACAATCTGGGTCAAGGTAAAATCGATCCTAGAGATTCAGAATTGGGAACGAAAATCAACAAAACTATCATGGGATTTGAGTTATGTCCTCGCAAAGTTGAATCCTACAGTGATTTTGGAAGTATTATAGATTTTCGGAAAGACGGAATTTCACGTCAAACATCACTATAGGATTTTTCTATGCGATGTCATAACTCGAATCAAGTTGTGCATTTTGCTGATTTTCATTTCAGATTCTAAATCTCTAGGATCGTCTTTACCTTGACCCAGGTCTTCATAAAATGGTCAACACATGAGCTCATCCAACCTCCTTGTAAGACTGGCTGACTCTTGGACTTCATTGAAAGACCCGCGAGAAAGTGCTCGCTTCCTTGATGTCTTTTTTGATGAGTGTCGTGAACGACGGAGGTTCGAGTCAGACTTCGGAAAGATCAAAAAAGAAAACGAAACGACGTCCCATACGCACGGCTGTTGATTCAGCAGCCGTCGCCTGCTAGCCACATGTTGCAAGAGCATGGCATGAGAAACAGTAATGTATGTAATTTATTGGCTTCAGAAGGATCCGAGGGAGACGACTGGAGGGAGGTTACAAGGAGTTGTAGAAAGAAGAATTTAGTAAAAATAGTGTGGTGGGACTCGAGTGAGAGTCCTTTTCTTTTCATCAGAGTTTTCATCAATCTTATTTCTCACTAGGAGATTGCACGAGTTTTCGGGTTGAGCTTTTTCTCACAATCTGAGTCAAGGTGAAATCGCCTCCAAAAAATCAGAGTCTGAAGTTAAATTCAGCAAAATGCTCACATGATTTGAGTTATGACCTCGCAAAGTTGAATTCACAAGGTGATAGAAAATCGAATATGTTTTTTTTTCCAGAAGTGCGAACAAATGTCCAATGGTTGGAACCCGCTCATAAACGGAACTATTCTGGCATCCTTCATCTTCCACGTACTCAAACACGAGTACATCAAGGAGGGAGATGTTGGCTTTGTGCCAGAAAATGGATCGAGAGGCAGAACCCAAGGTTCTTTGAGTTGGTGAGTTTTTTAAAGTTTCTGATTGAAAACATATGCGCTTTTTACAGAACAATTACACTCAACGACTGGCACCCGGGGAGACACTATTTGGAGGAAGGACTCCGGTGACATAATTGTATTATCATCCGACGATGAATTCACCGAAGTTGAGCCTCAAAGTAAGCCCTGGTAAACTCCTCGTCGTCCACATTGTGGAGAAGAAGATACGATCAGCCCCATACAAGAAGAGAGGACGAAGAAACCAAAAGAACAAACATCGAATTCTCGAGGCAGAGGATGCTCCCGTGGTTGCCCATGCGGGTCGCCAATGATCAAAGTAAGTATCGGTGTCAGAGAAGTTCATTGAGCCACATCTGATGCTTTCCAGAACTACTGATAAGGAGTGCCCTCATCGTCTGGCTTCAGAGCGATTTGACTGGAGTCTGGACAACCGATGAATTGAAGAAGGCCATGTCATCCGGGTACAAAGTGCTCAAGTACCACGAAATCTGGCGCTGAGACAAATGGGTGAAGACAAGGACGGTGTGCAGTGTGATGCCGGCAACATCAAGTAGAACAAGGCAATGCGGTCTCTGTCAAAAATCTTCCTCAATTCTGCCTGGGCGAACTTTGCCTTATCAAGGTTTACTGTGACTTAGGAAAAAAAGTATACTGAAAGCCCTGTACGATTTTCGAATAAAATAAAAGACTTTAAGTACATTGTAAAACATTGTAAAGACATGTAAAGGCAATATAGGGAAACAACCGACACACAACAATAGTAAGACCCTGTCCGGTGGCTACCCCAGAACTCGAAAGTGCACTCGATCTCCTTGATACCCAATCGTGGCTCTCTTTCCCCTGACGCTCCGAATTTCGACGCCTTTTTCTTCATTGGGTAGATTATCGATGTTTCTGAAAGTATGAGGCAAACGGTACAATAAAAACAAACAGTTTAACTAGTAGATCAAACCGTGCTTGACATGAAAACCCGCGGAAAAAATCCAACCCAACGACTCACCCATTTCCCAATCCCCTTATCACCACCTCGAAATGCTTCTCACTCTGCGGCAACCGCACATTCAAATGCTCAATCCTCGAGTGCTCATCCATCTCCATCCACATCTTCAAGAACCGGTTCAACTGTTCCGGTTGGATGAAATCCTTCGCTTTCCCCTCGATGTTCAACTCTATAACCTTGCAATTCACAAAGTCCTCCAACTCCATCCATCGACAAGACACCAAGTTGAGATAGTCCAACTGATAGTGGTGTCTGGAAGGCGGTCGGTAGAAGAACCCCTCTTCAGTATCCGCGCAAATCGAAAGGCTCCGGATATTGGAGCATGCACTCATCAAGGAAATGTAATCCCTGGCGCTCTCCCTCTCTCGACGTCCACACTTGACATCTTTAATGCTCACATCCAGATTTTCGATCTCCCTCAACATCTGTCTACAGTCGCGGTGATTGGTGACCGATACAGTTGGACAGTTGTAAACGTTCAGGATCATCTTGACAAGCTCAATGAAAGGCTCGTAAAGAAAAACGCGAGGCGAGTAAAAGTGAATGTTCGAGGTTCTCACAGGGCACCAAACCTTGATTTCCCCTCCATACGGGTCGCTCAGAAAACTGGATTCCGAGTTTAAGGTATCGAGGTGCATCGCCAAGTCGGGTCCTTGATTCTGGTTGTTATAGCTGACAAGAATGCATGGCAATTCCGACACGGGCTCGCTCTTCACATCAACATGAATGTGGTTTCGAGGCGTCACGAACTTCATTACCGATCCCACTTTTCTGGTGGTCATCGTGAGGCGGGTTCTGAAAGCCGTAGGGAGTTTTATGGTCTTGAAAAAGTAGAAAACTCACAAATCAGCGATTTCGAAATGCTTCAAAACCTCTTTGAGAGCTACGAACGGCAGCTTGAACATTGGGAATGGCTCTGGTTTGGAGAGCGACATTCTGAAAAGCAAATCATTGGCCTAAAACGAAAAAAGGTAAGAAAAAAAATCACATGCAGGTAGAAAAGGGGGACTAATGAGGTCTTGGAAGACGCCCAGAATGGCAGGTGACTGGCAGATGGTATTACGGAGAGACATAGTTATAAAGAGATTTAGAGAGATAGAGGCTGGCCGGGCTGGCATTGGATAATTAGTGCGAAGGGAGAGAATCTAAATACGATGGGGGTGAGAAGATGCTGGGGGAAGGGACTGTGTCCAAAGGGTCCGACAAACCTCAGACAATTCAGTCTCTGAGGATAGTGTCCTTCTTCTGAGCGATAGTTATCTTTATATGGCGCCTTCAATCTGTCAAAAGACACTAAAGAATGATGAGAATAAAACTATGAGACTTCAGAAAGAAGAGGTCTTGAAAGGTATTATTGGATTCTCAAAAACTATTCTCGATTTCCAAAAGTCGAGTTACGAGCTTCTGAAGTTTGGTCATTCTAACGCTAAACAGATTGGCTTTATTTCTCAAGGTCGAAAGTAGAATTTGAAAAAGATAGCATACATTTCAAGACCTCCTCTTTCGAATGGTACCCATCACACACCGTTCTCCCTCAATAAGTTTAAACCTCTATCTTCTCAGTCATCTGTATGTCTTCTGTATGTCTTCTGCCATTCTCATCTGAGTCATTTTTGTCGCTAGCGGAAGGACACACAGGAAGACAAAACCATCATCCTTTCATGATGTAATACACTTCCTCTAACCGCCAAAAGCTCCGCCCCTTTTCGAATGTCAAATTTTCGGAGCGTTGGACTACGCTCTACTAAACTGATAACAAAGTTTTTATTTAAACCCTTCCCGTAACAATAGTTTCTTATCACTGCCCCTCCCCCTGCCCTTGCTCCACACACATACACACAATCCGCATTCGACCATCAACAAGAAGATGTTGAAAATACAGATTCAAAAACTAATATATTGCATATTATTTTGCATTTTCCAGGCAATTGCACGCCAACATCTCCACGCACTTTTTTCTATGTGTACTCCACTGACATCGCTAGTGAATCATTTGCGGACTTATTCGAAGAGGTGCAAACTCATCAGAAGTACTTTGTATACTATGCCAACGTCCGAATCGACTTGAAGCAGCCAGAAGAGATAATTTATCATAATGATATTCGGTGAGTTTTTGCTTCGTGGAGAACTCTGAATGATTCAGAAGAGTCGAATGAAATTCTGAAGGATTTTAAGAGGCCCTCACAGAATTCTAAGGGTGGTTGTAGGGTTCTGATGGATCCTGGAAAATCCGAGAAGATTTTAGCGGATTCTAACGGTTTTCGAAGATTGCGGAGGACTTTGACCAATTTTGAAGGCTTCTTCAAAATTTGTGAATCATTCGGGTCTAGAGTTCCGAAGACTTTTGAAGGATTCTGAAAGTGCCAAACAAATCGGCTGTTCGGTTGGTTTCTGAGTGGTTGTAAAATTTTCTGGAAAAATCTAAAATTCTAACCTTTCTACTGCACTTTGAATGCCTCTAGGTTACTTAAAAATACAATTCCAGATGGTGGAACAACTCCGTACGTTCTCACTGGCCCGCTCCCACTTTAGGATTTTCGGATCCCCAAACGGGAAGTGACGTCCTCAAAGCCATTTCCGATTTCCTGGACAACACTGTGGTACCGGTTTGTGGATCCTTGATTCATGTTTCTCTGAAGCGGTATCCGAACGAGAAGGACATCGACAACTTGGTAGCGAGACTCCGTGAAACTCATAGCGTTGTGACTGTCGTGATACCAACAGTCTCATCGGGAGGACTCTACGCCCAAACGATGTACAGTTTGGCTACCAGAACGAATGGTCTTGGATTCTTTGCGGCGGACACCGACGGGTATAATGATGTAAGATTCCAAACGTTGTCAAAGTACCCTTCACTTACAAGGGAATGTTTTAAGTCGTGAAGCTAACCAGTAGTAATGACCTATATAGTTCGAAAGAGGATTGTCTGAAACCTATATTTCTGCGTTTAAAACCTGCTAATAAGAATTTAGAAGATTAGTTATAGGCTCTCGAAGTGCCTAAAAGACGATTCTGGGGTCCATTCTTCAGTGGAAATTTCACGTAGAACTCTCCAAAGTTTTATTTCCACAGAAAATAGGCATTGCAAGCCTATTTTAGGCACTTTGAGAGCCTATAACTGGTCTTCAGAATTCTTATTAGCAGGTTTTGAACGCAGAAATATAGGTTTTAGACAATCCTCTTTCGAACTATATAGGTCATTACTACTGGTTAGCTTCACGACTTAAAACATTCCCTGGTTAATACAAAAGCGTTCAGGCTGAAAACTACATCAACTTCTGGGACATGATTCCCTTCTTCACCTACTCTGCCAATGTCAACGTAGCTCAATCTGGGACTCTTACTTTACCAGATTTATCTCTTCCGTACGGCTCATGGAATCGCATGTTCGTCACGGTTCAAGATGCAGGTTACTCTTTTCCTAGGTGCTTCGTCATTATGGACAGTTTTCAGGGATACTGTCTTCTTTTCAAAACCTGAGCTTGACTTTCAGTAGTCACATTGACTCTTATTCCTTGACATCCAGCAACTCGATACTCCAGGTACATCTTTATTCCTATTTTCTCCCAATTACGATTTTCAGCAGGACAGCAATTTCATCACTGGCTCTCATGGCTTTTCCGTCGCCAATTACACAGTCTCACTTGATTACCACTATTCCGATTCAAGACAGCAGACCCTTCAGATTCGAATCTACACCGGACAGTAAGACAAAGAGTAGTTTTCCAAGAGACCATAGCGTTTTTTTTCAGGGACAACGATTACTGGATTCCATACGCTAATTGAGTTGTGTGTTTCCTACAATAAATCATTTGTTAGCGAACATTATTGTGCCTGTCTGAGCAAAAGTGACCTCTGGCATCTTCCAGAAGTCATCCAACGTCTTCTGAGTCCACTGTAATTGTCAAAGCTCTGCAAAGCTTTTTCAAAAAAGCCCAGAAATCAATGCTTCGAGTCTTCGAGAGTTCCTCTGACTCTTCAAAAATCTCTCAACGAGTCTTCAGATATCCAACAGAATCCTTCAAAAACTTCCCGGCTTTCTGAATCCTTACGAAGCTTTCAAGATCGTGTAGACTCATTCAGAACCATGTAGAATCTTAAACACTCTGTGAATCGCTCAGATACTTTCAGAATCAGAATCCTACAAAATCCTTACTTTCAGAATCAGAATTCTTCAAATGCTTTCAACAATATCTGAATCTACAAAATGGAAACCACGATCCAAAACTGCAAAACCCTCACACGACATTCCAATAAGCAGCGGCCGGCGACTACTAATCTTGGGATCGAGTCGGCGACGCACCACCACCGGGAGCCGACACTGAGGAGCCGTACCCGACCACGACCGGAGCATGCTCCGGGACTCTACCAGCTGAGCCAGGGGGGCGGCTGAGGGACATAGAGGGTGCGCATGTATATAACATGGAGGGAAAGAAGAAGAAGACGTGGGGAGAAAAGGGGACGGAGTGTGTGTGTGTGTGTGTGTGTGTGTGTGTGTTCTTGGCTTCATTGCTCAATGTGTTATGTCTTTCTCTGCGTCTCATTCAATGCAAAAAGAGAGAGAGAGATGCAAATAAGAAGAGGCTGTTCTCCTCCAATTGAATAGAAGGAATTCAAATTCAAACTGGCGCCAAAAATGTAACTTTTGAAAAAGAAAAATTGAGTTGTCAGACATTTTTGTTAGAAATTTGAAATCATTCATTAAACAGCGTCCCAAAAACTAAACATGGTCAGAAAAACATTCAATTCTCCTCGTCATCCTCATTTTGCTCATTCAATCGCTTCTCGGCCACCCAGAATCGGGTTCTCATCGTTCGCGCGTGCTTCTCGCACTTTCCACCGGCCACACAATGACAGCCACCCGGGCAGCATGTGTTCTCGCAACAGACCGCCTGAAAATTCGGATTTAGAATGTTGTAATAGCGAAATTTGGCTTTCGCATGTCAACAGCTTCAGAATGAGTATACTCATGAGTAGGTTTCATGGTGGCCTAGGAATTCGATGGATTTCTAGGCCACTAACTTAGAATGCTCATAACTCGCTTGAAAATTGAGCTTTTTGAAATCTGAAACTAGTTTTGAAAGTCTCAAGACCACCATGACAAAATCTGCTAATCAAAGCTATATTCACAATCTATCTTGTAAAAAATGAGCATTGAGATTGGTGGCCTAGAAATCCAAATTCCAAAACACTGGTTCAGTTTGTAGTTCATGTTGTTAGGATGGTTTAGAGATGCTCAGAACTGCTTTCAGTTCTCGAAAAGACCAAGTTCTAGCAGAGTTATGAAAATTCAAAGTAGGTGGCGGCCTAGAAATCCATCGAATTTCTAGGCCACCAAGAAACCAAGTCATGATTATACTCATTTGGAAGCTCTCAACACGTTGAGTCCAAATTCGTACATGACAAAACTCACATTGCTCAACGGACAGCACATCGCCTTCCTCTCCCCATTCTCTCCTCGAATCTTGCAACAAGTCGTCTTCGCTGGACACGTCTTTCCAACTCCGCACGCGATCGGATTGACGTCGTCGTCTTCTTCTGTGGATTCAGAAGAGGATTCAGAAGTCTCTAATGATGCGGGTTCTCCATCCTCGTCTTGGTCCTCTTCCGGCAGGAAGTCGATGGCGGGTTTGCGGTGGATGGCGGTCGAGGCGAACTTTCGGAGGTGTGGGATTTTGGCGAACTGGAAATTTCGAGTTTAGAAGTTGTGGGAGTCTCTTCTGAATCTTCTAGAATCTCTCTGAACCTCTAAGAACTTTCCGAGTCTTTCAGAGTCTTTCAAGGTTTGTAAGAATTCTTGAAATCTCTCCAGAATCCATCAGGATTCTCCCGAAATCTCCAGAATCCCTCAAAATTAGTCTGCACATCTGCCTGAATCCAAGAATCCAATCTCTCCCTATCATTCAAACCGCTTCAGATTCTTCCAGAATCTTTGAAACTCTCAAAATCCTAAAGTTTCCAATAACTGACTTCAAAGAAGTTCCAAAACTTGTTGTTAGAGCAACAAGTTTTGACTTAATCGAACCCCCAGAAAATGCTCAATCTCTTTCAGTCCTTTGATCTACTCACGTTCTGCGAGCAAAACTGTCCGTGACACGTAAATCCGTTGGGACAACAATGAAGCATGTCCGCGCAACACACTGCATGCGGCACCGGGCAGCATCCATAGGTTCCTTGCTCCAAAAGACAGCACGTAGAGCCATCGGGGCATTTGCTGGATCTGTCTGGGCACAGAACCTGAAAGTGGGATGAAAATGGCAAAATTTGCAATATTAATCATGAAAGTCGGACCACAATGAACAAAGTTAGGAGAGGTTGAAAAATGAAAAATTTCGAAAAAATTTTTTTTCCAAAAATGATCATGTGGGGTATCATTCGAAAGCTCTTGACGAGCTGAGCTCAAAAAACTACATTTCAGCTCTCTGAGACTACTGTACCTACCTCATTAAACTCATTTCTCTCCACTGTCTTCCTTGCCGGCGTCTTCTTTCTCATCGGCGTGTGATTGTCGTTCTCCCCAATACATCTGGCTCCTTGTGGGTCACAAGTGGTGCCAGCCGGACAACAATGCGTACGGTCGTCACAACAGACCGCCTGTGGCATCGGACAACATCCCCACATGTTGTCGCCCAACTTGCAGCATGTCTCGTCGTCGCCGCACGCGGTTTCTTTGTCGCATTGACGGGCGGTCTGAAAATAAACTCAGACATATGTTTTTGTGAAATCGGAAAGCCAAAAAAATTTCCTTAATTTTGAGCTAAAAATCATTGAAATTGGTCGAAAAATATCAAAGTTATGGAGGTTTGCCTCAAATTTCACCCTTGAAAAGTGGGCGGAGTCTAAGCGTGTTTGGTCTCATTTTGAAGCACAAGTTAAGTGGAATCCAAAATTCCACAAAATTTCACACAATTTGAGTTAAAAATCATGAAAATTGGTGGGAAACTAGCAAAGTTATGAAGGCTTAAAGATCGACTTTCTCAAAATTTCGAAATTTTCTAAAATGGGCGGAGCCTAGGCGTGTGGGATGTCATTCGAAAGCTCTCGTTTTGCTTAACATGAGTTTTAAATTTTTTGGCGTCTATGCCTACTATTGCTTCAAATATAACTATTTCTTACTAGTTTTCTCCATAAACTTACCACATGCTCCACTAAAACTAGTGCTGACACTAGTAACAATAAAAATCGACGCATATTTCCGAAAGAAGAACAAGGAATGAATGTTGTCGGGGGTGTATGGAAGTGATAAGGCAAAGTGTGTTGTCTTATCTTTATTAGGGTGTCTTTGCTCTCTTCGCCGATCAATAAATACCAATGGAACAACTATCAGTGGTCAGAGGGCACAGTCTTTAGAATTGAGTGAAATTTCGGGAATCTAAAAAGTTTCTTGAGCTTTTGAGGTTGATAAATGTGTTCCTTGTAAAATTCCCGTCAATTTGATATCCATGTCGATGGGGTTTAAGGGAAAAACTAATCTAAAACCTTTGTCGTCTTCTGAATCTGACTTCAAAAGCTCCCATAAAATGACGTCGTTAGCTTGAATTTTCACACGATTTGCTTCAATTTGACATCCATATCGGCATAGTTTAAAAGTTTTGAAATTTCTAAAAATTCTGAGTTCAGAAGACGTTGGAACTGGGAAATTTGAAAGTTTGAAAAAAACAATTAGGCATGTTTTAGACGACTTCTTTCATATTTTTTGCGAAAAATGTGGATTCGGACTTCCCGACGTCTTCTGAATTCAGAATTCAGAATCCCAAAACCCCCACTCCTCTCCACAGCTTCTTCTCTTTCTTCCCAAACACGCACATCTCCTTTCCCGTTTCTTCATGAGCCCCCTTCTCTCCTCTCCCCCTCCCGTTCTTTTCACCCTCTCCCCTTCTATGCCCTCCTTCCTCGCTCCTCGCCAGTGGCCGGATGGTCTAGAGGTATGATTCTCGCTTCGGGTGCGAGAGGTCCCGGGTTCGATTCCCGGTTCGGCCCAAATCTTTTTGCTTCTTTTTTGCTCGATTTGTACAGTTGGAAAACGTGTTTATTAAACTCTATGAGCTCTCACAAAACTGCTCGTCCGCATACTGGGCTCCACCGAGCTCCCATACTGTCGATTCGTTAGTAAATCAATCCTGAACATCTTCCATGCCTTCTCCTTCAAAATCCTTCGGTACGCTGCATTGCTCATTATCATCACTGTACACTGACACATCGAATGCGAGCCCACAAGGAACATGGTATCGGTGGCGAGTTCTGGAACAAAGTTTGGGTTACTGTAGTTAGAGATTCGTGTACCTTGAAGTCCTGTGGAATCAGTGAGCACCACATACATACACGAGTTCATGGGGACAATAATAAGAACGCCCGGGACCACTAGTTGCATTGCTAAACTGATGAGAGCCGTTTTATGGGCTCGATAGGTATGGGAAGACATGTGCTGACGAAGACGTTGGAGAATGACCATTGTGTGAACTCCCAAGCCAAAGCAGTACCTGAAGGAAGAGCATTTTGAGCCCAAACTTAAGTTTTGCTCAGCCAAAATGGTTTTCAAACTGTTCAGCTCTTCGAGAGCTTTAAAATGAGTATAATCATGGCTATGTTTGTAAATGGCCTAGGAATTCAAGGAATTCCTAGACCACCAACGGAACAGGCGCATAACTTGTTTCAAATTTGAATTTTCTGTGATCTGAACACTGTTTTAGACTTGGCTCATTGAGAGCTTTCGAATGAGTATAACCATGGCTAAGTTTTCTGGTGGCCTAGAAATCCGGTGTATTTCTAGGCCACCATTTACAGAAACTTTCAGTATTGGCATGATTATACTCATTTGAAAGCTCTTCATCTTCCGAACTCCAATTTTCAATTTCCAACTCAAAATTTCCACGCTGTCTCTCAAAATAGGCTTCACCTACCACCCAATCAAAAAGACCCAAGAAAACGCTCCGAGCCCAGTCACCGCCAGCCACGGATTCAGTCGATGATCATAGACCTCGAAACCTTGTACGTTGAGCCAACTCAGGCACTGTGGATAGTTCTGGAATCGGAATACTGTTCAGAGATCCCTGCAGCAACCTCTTACCGCTTTCAAAAAGTCGTACTTTTGTTGACTGGTCAACTGAGCGTTCCATAGAGAAATCCCGGTGACAAATGGGAAAATGTGAGTCAGGGTAATGAGAACTTTCTCCACATAGAGTTTACTGGAGTAGGTCTGAAATGGTTACTGTATTTAGACCTTGTTTTTTCGCCAAAAACCTGACTAATCTGCGCAGCTGCATTGTGTCGATAGACAAAACAGCATAATCCGGCGGCGAGCTCAAAACAAAACACCCATACCCAGAGAGACATGCTCAAGTGAGAGCTGATAAATTGGCCAAAAAACTCTCCAGTGTTATAGCCGCCGACCATCGGGAAGAAATAATAACCAGGACAGATGAATGACATGTGGGCTTCCGTGAGGAACGAGATGAGCTGAAGTTGTTGATGAATTTGGATTCAGTGTGAAGAGAGCTTCAAAATGAGTATAACCATGACTAGAGTTTTTGGTGGCCTAGAAATTTCGGGGATTTCTCGGCCACCGATTTCGAATCGTTATAACTCGGCTGAAAATCGAGTTTCCTCAGATCTAAATTCTGTTTTGAAAACGTCAAGACTAGCCTGATACAATTATTGACCTAGATTTCCACGATCAAAAATATTCAAGTTTGGCCAATTTCGGATGCGCTCTAAACTGGAAAATTATATTTGAAGTGTTTTAAACAGAGTTATGATCTCTGAAAGACTCAGTCTGCCTGTTTCGGCTATTAGAGTTCTCCGAAGCCCCAAGATTTCGAAAATATATCATCTCTATACTCATTTTGAAGCTCTCAGCTTTCTCTGTTCAAATTTTACAAACTCGTAAGCTTACCTGCATATAAATCAAGCAATATTTGTAGCCAAACATTCCGGGGGATTTGAATAGAACCAACCAAAATCCAACCAGGTTAATAGGCAATGAGAATCCGGCGATGATATGTAAAGTTGTGGTGTAATAAGCTGGAATAGTGTCCGGGCAAGGAACAGGCATGTTTTTGGGGGAAGAGAAAACCCTGAATTTTCATTTTCCCTCTCTGTGCCAGATCTGCTAGAATCCATTGTACCAGCAGGTGAAATTTTTTTCTAACTCCAAAAAAAAAAAACAAAATTTGAAGGCTTCTGGAGCAGTTCTGAAATTTTAGAAAACGTCAGGATTCTGGAGGAAGCAGAGGAAGGCCGACATGAAAACCTGTGTCCAATGTTCCATTTTCCGAACACCCCTTCCTCTTCTCTTGCCATGTTATATACATGCGCCCCCTTCATGTCCCCCAGCCGCCCTCCTAGCTCAACTGGTAGAGTTCCTCAGCATGGTACAATGCTGCATGGTCGTGGACGGGTACGGCGCCTCATTGTGACAGGCGTAAAGTCTATACCCCCGACTCAACCATGCGGAGGATCACTCTTCGCCTCCACAATGAGGATTTTGTTCATTTTTTGCGGATGAGGAAGACAAACAGATGTATTCTGAAGAATTCGAAGAACGTCTGAAGGCGTGAAGGATTCTGAGGACACTGGAAGGGTCTGGAAGATTCTCAAACAATCTGACAGGTTTTTGAAGGATTTCAGAGGGTTCCAATAACATATGACAGCTTCTGAACGAGTTTGGAGGATTCTAGCGGATGTTGAAATCTTCAGAGAGATTCTGCAAGTTTCATAGGGATTCTGAAGAATCCGGGAATAGTTTGGCGCTGTCTGAAGGATTCTGAAAGATTTTGAAAATCTGAAAATCTGAGAATCCGGAATTCTGAAAATACGGAATTCCAAAAATCTGAAAATCTGAAAATCTGAAAATCTGAAAACCAGGAGATCTAAAAACCAGAAAATCTGAAAATCTGAAAAAGGGATTCTGAAGTATTCAGCGATTTTGGAGAATCTTTACTAATAACATTTGAAAACTTCCGTATGTTTGTCCGTGTGTACGGCTCTGGATCTCAGCTCCTACTGGACGGATTTTTATGAATCTTGGACCAGAAGATTGGAACTGGGGCTAACTCGATGCCCGTGTGTTTAGATTTTTGATATCTCAATAGTGGACCAAGTTACAGCTGTTCTCCCACTTTTCCAGTACTAATTTTTGAAATTTTCGGAACGACAAATGTGTCGCGCAACTTTTCTCATACTCAAAGTTGACCGATTTTTTTGAAATTTACACAGTTTATTCCTGAATATCTGGGGATGATGCCCTTCTATTTTGATTTTTGATTCATCAAAAAATGAGGTCACGAGGACGTAAAAACTCTCATTTTTAGGCTCGATCAGTAGATTCAGCGCTGCGAAGAGAGAGTGACAGGTTCACGGAAATCTTTTTTCACGTTTTCGAAAATGTTGAAGTTTTTCATTCAGAAAAGTTTCACAGCGGAATTCTGAGAAAAATTGATTAAATTTAGGCTTTAGACTTTAGTTGGAAGGGCCGAAGGCCCTGAGAATGGAGCCGCAAGCTCCGGATATTAGTTGGAAGGGCCGGAGGCCCTGACAAGGGATCCGCAGGCTTCCGGGCTCAAGGGAAAGGGAGCCGCAGGCTCCGGAATTTAGTTGGAAGGGCCGGAGGCCCTGACAGAGGAGCCGAAGGCTCTAGATCTTATCTGTCAGGGCCGGATCCCCTGAGAAAGGAGCCGCAGGCTCCGGATCTTAAATGGAAGGGCCGAAGGCCCTGACAGAGGAGCCGAAGGCTCCAGATCTTAGTTGGAAGGGCCGAAGGTTCTGACGAGGGAGCTGCAGGCTCCAGAACGGGGACTCAAGCAAAGGCCAGGAGGTGGAGCCCCGCGTCAGCGGGGCGTAAACCGACTGGTTCTGGATTAGCGGAGACCAAAAAATCCATTCCGAAATCAGTAACATCATCAATTTACTTTTTTTCCAGGTGAAAATTTCTGCATTTTCCTCCAAAAAACAATAAATTTAGAAAGAGGGTGTGGACCGAAAATTGATGTTCGATCAGTTCATTTTTCAGCTGTCAATATGATTCTGAAAACTATATAGGTTAATATGATAAGTCTTCCAGAAATCACTTTTCCAAAAAACAATGCCTCCTCCTTGTCCAGACACCATTCCAGCCTACTATACCACCACTTTACACATAATTGGCGCGATTTCCTTGCCAATAAACCTAGTGGGATTCTGGTTGGTTTGGTTTCAGAGTCCTGGCATGTTTGGCTATAAATATTGCTTGTGTTATATGCAGGTAAGTTCATGAATTTGAAGAACTTGAATAGAACAAGTTGAGAGCTTCTAAATGAGTATAAACACGATGTACTTTTGAGATGTTGGGGGCTCCGGGCGCGCTATTAGCCAAGATAGGTATATTTTGAGTCTTTCAAAGTGTATAACTTTGTTCAAAATGGTTCAAATTTAGTCAAATTTATAGCAATCGATATGATTTGGTGAGAGCTTCAAAATGAGTTTAAACACGATATACTATTGAGATTTTGGTAGCTCCGAGAGCTTCAGGAGCAAAATGTTCCCATCTTGGAGCTCTTGACGTTCATAACTTTCTTCGAGATCATTCAATTTCGGTCAAATTTTTGATAATGTGTTCATCAGAGTGAAAGCTTCAAAATGAGCAAAATCATTACCAGAGTCATGAATTGGAAACTCAGGGCTCCAAAAAGCAGAAAACCTAAGAATAGAGCGATTGCAATGAAACTTCTCTGAAACCCTCGAGGTCTAAAACCTGCCAAGGTTCCGGTTTTAGACCTCAAAAAGTTATATTGTGAGGCAAGTTATAATTGTTTAAAGTTGATGGTTTAGAAATCCCTCGCATTTCCTAGGCCACGATGAAACCTAGCCATGAGTATACTCATTTTGAAGCTCTCAATCTCCCAAACCCAAAAACCCAACTTTCAACACTTACCCATCACCTTCACTTCCAGTTAGCCGCATTTCTAACCGAGCTCCACATGTCCTGGGGTTGTCCGGCCTATTATTTCTTCCCGCTCGTCGGCGGCTATAATACCGGTGAACTTTTGGGACAATTCATTCCTGCACATCTAAGTTTCTCCCTCTGGGTCGGCGTGTATTCATTCGAGTTGGCCGGCGGTCAGAAAAAAATGAAGAGTATTGGTCATCTCTGAATGAATACGCGCCTGCCCAAATCGTACATACAAGAGAGTCTGTAACTCTGAAAACTCTGAATCTCAACCTTCAAAACTATAAAAATCGTGTTCAGCTCATCAAGAGCTTTCGAATGAGTATAATCATGACTAGATTTTTTGGTGGCCTAGAAATTTCGGCGATTTCTAGACCACCAATTTGAAATGGAAAATAGAGATTTTCATGGAAACTAAAAGTTTTGAGAATCCCGCCATGATTATACTCATTTTGAAGCTTTTCTCAAGCTAAACTCAATACAAAAAGTTTTATTGAATTTGGAGCACTATGAGCAAAGTTATGAGTTGAACAGTGTTACGAAAGTGGCTCATTTGTGCTCTCTGAGCCCCGAGGACCTCAACAATTCTAAACTACATCGTCTTTAGGCTCATTTTGAAGTTCTCAATGTGCTAAACTCAAATTTGTCACAATTTCATTCCGAAATCTCTTAAGACAGCCGCATTTCTAACGGAACTCTACATGTCCTGGATCTGCCCCGGCTATTATTTCTTCCCACTCGTTGGCGGTTATAATACCGGCGAGTTTTTCGGCAAATTCATCGATTCTCATACTAGTATGTCGATTTGGGTCGGCGTGTATTCATTCGAGTTGGCCGGTGGGTTGTGCTGCTTTGTCTATAGGCATAATGCGGCTGTTCAAATCAATCAGGTGGGTTGAAAATGGCGGGAAATTTGAACTTAAAAAATTCTGGAGAACAGTTTTGAGGAATCTAGGTCAAATCACAGTAATCTGGTCCTCTACAGTGAACCTTTCAGGCCACCGCTGGTAAGCAATATGTCAAAAAAGTCGCGCTCGTCTTAGTGCACATTTTCCCGTTCGCCACTTCGATCTGCATGTACTTGTCTGGTTTGACCTACCAACAAAAGTACGAGTATGTCAGGAAAGTAGGTCAAACTACAGTACGCTGTCTAAAGTGGACCATGGCTTTCAGAATTACCCGCAATGCCTGAAATGGATGCACTATGATGGGTTCGAGGCGTACGATAGCAGCGTGAATCCGATGATAATTGTCACGGGTGGTGGAGCGTTTGTTTTTGTGTTTATCATTGTTTGGTAAGTGAATTCGAACTCGGCACAATGTTTGGAGCAGTTTGAGCCCAAACTCGGAGAAATTTGGAGCATTTCGAAATTTGGAGCATTTTTGAAAACCTGACAATGAGCAATATAGGCGTGTGGGGGCTCATTTTGAAGCTCAAAATCTGACAAATTTGATTATAACTATGAAAACGCAAAATCTCCAAGCTCAGAGATTCTGGAGCACGTTTTGTGCTCCAAATACAAAAATGCTCTATTTTGGGCTCAAAATGCTCCAATTTTTTGCACTTTTCAAATCTTTAGGTACTGTTTCACTCTTGGTGTTCACACGATGGTGCTTCTCCAAAGACTACGTCAGCATATGTCTGCTCAAACCTACCATATGCACCGAGCAGCGTTATTGAGTTTGACAATGCAAATGGTGCTTCCTGGGGGTCTTATTATCATACCGAAGAATATCATACTGTACATAACATTGTCGGAGTCTTTGGAACTTCAAGGTGAGCATTTTGGAGCACTTACAGTAACCCAAACTATTTTCTAGAACTCGCGACCAACATGATGTTCCTCATGGGCTCTCACTCGATGTGTCAGTGTACTGTAATGATAATGAGCAACTCTGTTTATCGAAGAGTTTTGAAAGAGAAGTTTGCAAGAATTTTCAAGTATTTTGAACAAAAAAAATTTGGCGCAAAATTCAAAAAATTTCAGAATCAACTTTTTGACAAGTCAACAGTACGGAAGTTCAGTGGAGCCGAGTAGAAGCACGAATAGTTTTTCGAGAGCTCAAAATACACAAGCAGTTCCGGTGGCATGAAGTTCCGGCAATTTCAGTTCTTTCTCATCGGAAAGCTTAAAAATAAGCCAAATTTTTGATTTTGGCTGAAAACCAAGCGAGTTATGACCCCATTTCCTGATTTACCACTTTTCGAAAAAATTCGAAAATCCATAACTTGGCTCATTTTCAGTGTACCGAGTTGGTTATTGGCTCAAAGTAAAGTAAATGTTTTGAATTGTTCTGAAACAAAACAAACACGACAAAAAAATTGCTCCGCGAGCCCAAAAATTAAAATTTCTCAAATCTACTCACAACTATATTCATTCAAAAGCTTAAACTTTGCTGATTCCAAAAATGTGAATTTCATAAGTTTTGGCTCAGAACTAAGCGAGTTATGACTATATCCCTAATTTTGTGATTTTCGAAACATTTCGAAAATTTATAACTCGGCTTTTTTTTGCGATATCAAATTGGTTATACTTTCCGAGTTGTCACAGTTTTCCAGTCAAAATCATCTTTGACAGATTGTGAGCTTCAAAATGAGCCATCATACACCACTGTTGCTCCGAATCTTAAAAATGCTCCACATCAAGTTTGGGCTCGAAATGCTCCAAATTTCAGTGTGTTATTGATAATTTTATTGAACAATAGATTATGGCAGATATACAACAGTGTTCATGTTTACATTTCGATTTTCTAGCCGCATCATTCTCCTGATTACTTCTTATCATTCTAACTGAAAATGGAAGTTTTTAACAATGTCAACAAAGCTTTTTTTTCCTTTTTTAAGCAATATGTGTTGATTTTTGATGTTGCTCCCAATGAACCAATTTTACAACTTTCCTCCTCTCTCTTTATTATCTTCTGTTTGTTACCTGTGCTGCACCCTTAGAGTGTGTGAGTCAGTTGTTGTTTTCCTGCCCTCTAGGACACCCCTCTCCCCCCAACCCGTCTCCTGGAAATGTGGTCCTCAGCAACTTATCGATTTTTGCTGATTTCCCTTATTATCTGTTCAATTCTCGAGCTATCGGAGGGCAGAAACATCAAAACCGAGTTCCTGAGAAGAGGTCAACGGCCGAGGTGTACCACGCTCAACAGATGTGTTCAATGGTGTCGGCAGGAGTTGGAAATTGTGAGTCTTTTTTATTGTTTATATCAAAATTTCAAAATCTGAAAATAGCATAATTGAATTCAGCATAAAATTTGACGCGCTTTGAGCTGCACCATGGCTATATGTATTTAGATGGTTTTCAATTTCGGATCATTTTCAAAAATTTTCCGAAAATAGTCAAGTTTGGGCTCAAACTGCTCCAAAATTCATGCTAATTTTGAATTTAGTACTGCAAATTTGATAATATTCAGTTCGATCGAGTTCCCAAATGCTTTCAACACCGATGCTGGTGCATCACTGAAGACTCGCCATTGAACTCTCCCATGAGCTACTTCACCACTTTGCAGCCAATTCGAATCGAGGAAAGTATCGTAGAAGGATCTGGATATTTGTATAATAACAGTGAAAATCCAGAGCAAACTCCAATCAACTTTGATCTTATCGATTATGTAAAGAATTGGTTTGAGTTTTGATGAGTACATAAATGTGCAATTGTGCCATCATAATGAGCTCTGAATTAGTTTTAACATTTGAAATCGAAATCAGCACAAAAAATGAAAACGTTTGAGTATAAACACGACTATGTTCGGATCAGTCTGAAATTTTCGATTTTTGCACAAAAATAAAAATTTTCGGAACCTAGTCAATATGAGGCTCAAAAATCAGCAAATTCAGTCATAAACCTGAGAAGCTCGCGGAGCTCCAAAATGCTCCATGATTTAAAATTCAAAGTTTTTCGGATGCTAGTCGAGATTGGGCTCATTTTGAAGCTATCTGTTAGCTAAACATGGATAAATTGTTTTCAAGCAGCTTTGACTATTTTTGAGCAATTTTCTGTCTATGCTTGGAGATGAAGAATCTGAAAAATTTTTTATGTGTAAAATTCGATACAAAAACATTTTTATTTTGACAAGATTGCTTCTTCTGATGACTAGAATGTTCACAACTAGAAAAAAAAACTTCGATGAAAATTTTTCAAAAAAATCAATAAGTTTTGGTCGAGATCTGATAATATGATTAAGTATGTAGAGCAAAAATGGGTAAGTAGATCAAAAAGTGGGGAAGAAAAAAGGGCGGGACCAGTGAGAAATGGACGGAGCCGTTTCTACTGCCCATGAGATCATCGTGTACGGCTAGTTTTACAACAAAAAAAAAGATACAAAAAAAGCAAGAAAAAAAGGGTTGGACCGGAAATTCTATCGACTAGAAATCCTCCATGAGATCAATGGGAAAGCCAGGGAATTTTAGGGGTGGGACAAAATGGGCAAAAAGTTAAGAACAATCACAGGGAAAGTGTCGGATTTTTTGGATTTTGTGTGTTTCGAAAACCCTAAACATTGGTATATGTTTTGAATTTGTTTACCGGGAAAATCTTGAAATTTTAAGCTCAAAAAATGATAGAAAAAGTTACAGTATGAATTGATTGAAACGTTTACAGTATCTACATTAGACCAACAATAACAACAACCACAGCACACCTATTTTGAACACTTTTTGACTTGAAATGAGTAATTTTAGACAGAGAATGAACTCCAAGCAGCTTTCACTATTCTCAAAATAGAGACTTGGAGATGTTTTGGAGGGAAATTTTTGATTTTCGAAATTTCTATTCTTTTTTTTTTTTGCAAGATAGTTCAAATTATTTGCTACTTTTCAAGCTATTAACCAACTCAATACAATAAAAATGAGCCGGGTTATGGATTTTCGAAACTTTTCGAAAATCACAAAATCGGAGAAATAGTCATAACTCGCTTAGTTCTGAACCAAAACTTATGAAATTTACATTTTTGAAATCAGCGAAAAATGAGCTTTCGAATAAGTATAACCATGGCCTAGTTTGGAAAATTTTGATTTTTGAGCTCACAAAGCACCAAAATGCGTTATGAGCCGAAAATCAAACTTTTCGGAAACTAGTCGAAATTGAGCTCATCTGGAAGCTCTCCTCAAGCCGAAACTGAAAAATTTGTTTCCAAAATGTTTGAAGAGCATTTTCGTACTCAATGTGTCAAGTCAAAAAAGCTGGTCTTACTAGATTATATGGATTTTTGGTGTTGTAATGATGATGGTAATAGTACTGTGGTTGTTGCTGCTGCTGCTGCCCTCTTCCGCCGCTGACATATTTTTGACCGCTCCACAAATGATGATAGTGACGAGACGAGGCTGTAAGTTTTTCAAATTTCCACACTTTTCCCGCCAAGCAAAGTGGGCGGAGCTTCTGAACTTGTGAACGGGCACAAAACACACAAAATCCAATAAGATGACACCTAGTAAGAGGGGACAATACAATACAGGAAAATGAAGAAAAAAAATATAGATAAGTGAGTGTGGAGTGCAATAATAGGGGCTCGTCACACATGCTATATTGTACATTGACATTGGTGTTAGAGAAAGGCTCCAGTAAGAAAAAAAGAGAATCGAATATACGGGTCACGGGTATCAAATATAGAAAGAGAGAGATTCACTGTGTTGAAAATAGGAGATCCAAATAATAGGGAGAGACAATCCAATCAATACGGTCGACTGGACTCTCGCGGACGCTTCAGCTGCACTTTCAGACGTTTCATGCCGATTTGAAAGCCGTTCATGGCGGCGATGGCCGCCTGCGACGAATGGATGTTGTCGTACGACACGAAACCTATAAACGACCAAAATGAAGAGAAAGAAACGAGGTGTGAGGAAGAAACACTTCAAGCAAAAAGGGACTATGCGGTTTTGGTATGTGACATTGTCAGAATTTAGGAATTGACAGCGTTTTAGAGCTCCAAACTTGTTTAAACATTCAAAATTGAAATCAGCTCAAAAAATGGGAACGTTTGAGTATAAACACGACTGGGTTTGGATCAGTCTGAAATTTTCGGTTTTTGGGGCTCGTGGAGCTCAAAAAAGACAAATTTCGGAACCTAGTCAATGTCGGGCTCAAAAATCAGAAAAATTCAATTATAAGTCTAAAAATCAACGTTTAAGCGATTCTAGACTTCTTCAGGGCTCGCGGAGCACCAAAATGCTGCATGATTCAAAATTCAAAATTTCTCGGAATCTAGTCGAGATTTTGAAGCTCTCTGCTAGGTAAACACGAATAAAGTATTTTCAAGCAGTTCCGATCATTTTTAAGCTCACGGAGCACAAAATTTAAAATGTTTCCCTTCTGTCTGTTTTTGGGACTGAAAAACCTGCTGTGCGACACCAGCTCAAAACGTTAAATTTCGGCGAAAGTCCCTTGAAGTTGAAACGGTTCAAAAAGTCTCAAAGCTTATTCTGACTGTTTCAGGGCTCGCAGAGCATAAAAAAGCCACCATGAGCAAAACACTTTAAAAGTCGAAATCTAGTCAAAGCTCTCTACTCGGAGCAGTTGAAAAGAACTACTCCAAAAAAGTCTAATATCAAATGTCATCATTTTGCACCAAAACAAATATTCCAAAAATAAAAATCATCAATGTGTGAGGGACTGACCACCGACAAATAGGCACCAAAATGAAAACTGTATCCACCACCATCAAAATAGAAAACATCGAATGAATATATAAACGATCGTGCTTTGTATAGTTAGGTGTGTGAAAAAAGCATGGGTCTAAATGTCGGAATAGGTAGTAGTCACTCTCACATTGACGAAGAAGTTGGGAGTGAAGAGGTGGAGATGTTTTGGCAGCAAATTTCTGATTTTGAAAAGTCTCGAAGATGTTTTTTCTTCTTTGCCTCATAGTTCAAGGCATTTCCTACAATTCAAGCTAAAAATCATCGTTATATGGTGAAAATGAGCCGAGTTATGGATTTTCGAAATTTTTCGAAAGTTCAAGAATCTGTTGAAATCGTCATAACTCGCTTAGTTCAATGCCAAAAGTAATAAAATTTATGTTTTTGAAATCAGCAAAACAGGAGCTTTCGAATGAGTATAATCATGATCTAGTTTGAAAATTTTCAATTTTTGGGCTCACGGAGCACAAAATAAGAAATCATTGAAAATGAGTCGAGATTGGGCTCAAACTGCTTCAAACTTCGGTACTATCATTCTCCCACCACTCCACTCACAACACAGGGTGTTTCTGTGTGTTTCACACAATGTCTATACCAAACCCGACTGTATCATAGAAGAGAGGGCGGGGAAGAGAAAAAAAGGAAAATAGAATCGAAACACGAACCGAAGCACTTGCTCTGATTAGTGGCGCGGTCGACAAACACTTTGGCGGACACGACGTGACCGAACGGCGCGAACATTTGAATGAGTTCCGCGTCGCCAAACTCTTGCGGCAGGTGATAGATGAAAAGGTTGCAGCCATCGGGACCAAGCACTAAAATGAAAATGAAGAAAACGAAATACAATCACGACAATACTGAAAAATATATTATTTTGGGATTCTCTTCTTTTCTCTGGGTCTTTTGCTAACGTTACCTCTGAGTTTTTGAGCGGAAAGTGATCATGTGGATTTCGAGGAATAGGGTTCAATTTTCGCACTGATTTTATAAGAAACTCCAAATATCGACCTTCATTGAAACTAACAACCAACTCGATACGTTGAAAATAAGTCGAGTTACGAATTTTCGAAATTTTTCGAAAATCTCAAAATCAGGGAAATAGTCATAACTCGCTTAGTTGTCAGCCAAAATTTATGATATTTACATTTTTGGAATCAGCAAAAGATGGGCTCTCGAACGCGTATACGCATGACTAGGTTTAAAAATTTTCAGTTTTTCGGCACTTTGAGCACAAATTGAAAACTCGCCTGCGTTAGCCTTGACACCCTGAATTCGAATCCACTAATATAAAATACCCGAAGTTCCCCCTTCTCCAAAAAACCACACAAATCACATTTGCTCCAAAACTCCACAAAGACTATCCTCTCAATCATCCATCCATCCTATCCAAATTTTCACTACTACCATCACAAGCCATTGTCTCTTGAGAAATAAATAGGAGGGAGAAATCAAGAAAAATAATATAAAGAGAAAGAGAGAGTGATGACCGCACAACAATCGATCAAATATTTAAATATATAGAATACTTATAATACTCAAAATATATATATGGATTGCACCACGAAAAAAATATGAAATATATATGTATACTCAAAACACGAGAGGGGGCAAATTTTGACTAACTCAAACTAACTGTGAGATCTGAAATCGGAAAGTTGAAAAACCTGGAACTAACCTTCTTTTGGTGTGATCATCGGGAGAGCTGCGGCAGCTTGGTGTTGCATTTGAGCCAGTTGAAGGGCGGCAGCGGCGTCTGCAACTACAACTGGTGTTAGAGACAGTCAAATGCGAATTCAGCATGAAAAATGGGAACGTTTGAGCCCCATATTGATAGGGTTCCGACAGTGTTCGCTTTTCTGCTCCGCGAGCCTCGGGAATCGAAAATTTCAGACTGATCCGAATCTAGTCGTGTTTATACTCAAACGTTGTCATTTTTCGAGCTGATTTCGACTCTGAAAGCCAAAATGAGTTTGGAGCTCTGAAACTTTCAAAATCAACTAAACTATGCCATGTTTTAGAGCTCCGTGAGCCCACAACCAAACCTAACCGTGTAGACTTAAACGACGTAAAATCTAGTGAAAAGTTTGAATAGCAAGATGAAATCTGATTTGCTCGAGTTTTGAGTATCTTGAAGCACGAAATGCTCCAAACCTCGATCTGAACCAAGCCAAGCCGTGTTTGGGTTCGAACTGTCTCTAACCTCTTTCTCTACTCCAACGTAACCTCGAAAACTCACTATGTTGACTCTCGATTCCGGTGATCAACGAATTGTAGCTGGCCGCGGCGGCCGCGGCAGCCGCAGCAGCCGCGTACGAGTTGGCCGCGTCGCTTTGTGATGAAGTCGTTGACGCCGATGACTGACTAACCGGATGCACTTGTTGATGGGATTGTTGTTGTTGAGCGTGAGCGGCGACGGCTGCGTGTTGAGCCTGCTGAGCCGCTTGTTGCTGAGCCAACGCTTGTGCCGCCAGCGCGTAGTGAGGGTTTTGTGAGACTGCCGCGGCAGACTGAAGACCTTGAAGCTGGGCGAGTTGTGGTGGTTGCGGTTGCATCACTGGGGTGGCGGCTGCGGCGGCCGCCGCCGCTGCTTGGAGTTGCAGCATTTGTAAGGAGTCCTGGAAGAAGACTATTTTTCCAGGGAACGCAAAACAGTTTCACGCATTTTGAGATCTTCCTGAAGGTTCTAGTGCCAAAATGAAGATAGTTATGGATTTTCGCGACTTTTCGAAAATCCATAATAAGCATAACAAAATTGTTCGAAATTGAGAAACACAAAACTATAATTTTCATTGAGTTTGAGTGAGTCTCTGTGGAGTTGTGAGCATTTTACAGAGCTTAAAGTTTTCGAAACTTTTCGAAATTCGATAACTTTGTTGGTTTTCAAGCTACAAACTCGAATTTGGGCTCAAAATTTGTCAAATCAAAAAGACGTTCCGATAAAAATACTACTCACCGCTGCAGCGACATGTTGTTGCTGCAAAAGTGGCAAATAGGCGACACTCGCCGCAGACGTCTGGGCAACCATCGCCTGTTGCTGCAGCACTTGCTGATACGCGTTGTACTGTAGTCCCACTTGATTTGCCAGCATCGGATTCAACATTCCCATTTGAGCGGCCATCTGTTGCATTCGTCGATTTTGTCGCTCTTTCTCAGTGTCCGCGTATTTCACGACAAGACTCGACGATGCTCCAGGCATCGTTTGGGAGCCGTGGAGAGCCGAGATTGCCATGTGAGCGTCGAATCCGGACTTGTATTTGACAAAAGCGCAACCTTTTGAAGCGCCATCGGCTCCGCGGAGTACGGTTACCTGAAACGTTTTGCTGGTGAAGTATTAGAGCCAAGCATATGATGGTCTAAAATCCAAAGTTTGAATTCCCAGATAATCATAACATAATCCGTATCTAGACAATCTCAAACCACTTTTCACACTTTGAAAATCTCAATTTTCAGTCAAGTTATGAACATTTTTAGTTGGTGGCCTAGAAACACAAATTTTAGGGTTTTCTAGGCCATCAGATTAACTAGGCCATGTTTATACTCAAATTGAAGCTCTCGGGGTGCTGATTTCAGAAATCTACATTTTGTTTTTCCATCCTACATTCTTGATTTATGGCTCAAACTCTATTTGAGTCCCTCTCTATTACCCATTTCCATTCTTGGCATGTTCAGAGAGGGATCCCAAGACCCTCAGGACCCCCTAAATGCCGGAACTGAACATATCCCCCCCCCCCCCCCCCCCCCCCCCCCCCCCCTCCCCCCCCCCCCCCTCTTCCCC
>LR543266.1:132337-152315 GCA_900536305.3 Caenorhabditis sp. 40 LS-2015 | reverse complement strand
CCCCCCCCCCCTCTCTCTCTCTCTCTCTCTCTCTCACACTCGATTCGAGTAGCGAAATATCTTTTCCCATAAAAACGCTCTCGCATACATTCATCATCTTCTCTCACTGTTTCCGGAGTCCCCCAGGAGACCAACTATTTTGAGATGTGAATATACGAGAAATATGGGGAAACTTTTGGGGACTACTACTGCTCATTATAAGATTGCTCAGGCTCCTTTACCTCATCCAACTCGCCGAACGCTGCAAAAAGTACACGGACGTCATCCTCGGACTGCTGCTTTGACAACATTCCGATGAACAATTTCTTGTCATCAGCTTTATCCTTCGGACTCGCCGGACGACTGTCTGTATCTGCTGGCTTCACCTGCATCGCTCTGTTCATCTGAAAATCTTGCATTTGTAGTTTGTAGATTGGGATATTTTGGGTTTTCGAAAAATGGTCATGGACTTCTATAGTTGGTGACCTAGAAAATGGAATTTGAGAGTATAATCAAAACTCTACTTTGAGCTATTTGAATTTCAAAAACCACCGATCAACTCAGCAGATGTTCAACAATCCAATGGCTCAGTAGGAAATATGGAAAATTGATCTAAACTCGATTCGTATATATTGGAAAATGATGAATCATACATTTTTGAAATCAGCTCTCCGAAAGCTTCAATTTGAGTATAATCACGGCCTAGTTTCATTGGTGGCCTAGAAAACCCCCAATTTTCTAGGCCACCAACTTCAAATGCTCATAACTCGGTTCGGTTCAAATTCTAGCTTTTCGAAATCGAAAAATTACACGGAAGTCCTCAGAACTTTTTAAAGAGTATAATGGCATAGAAATCAGTTTTTTTGGATTCCTAGGTCACCAACTTCACTTGCTCATAACTTGGCTCAAAATCAAGTTTTTCAAAATTTCAAAAGCGGCTCTAAATCTTAGGAATCAACCAGCTCAAATTGAAGTTAAAAACTTACAAAACTATTCGGGAATAGAAGAAAAACTCGAATTTCACTGCTCAACTAGAGAAAAAGTGTGAGTAGAAGATGTGGTGCAGCTCGAAAAGAGAAGAATGGCTCGAAAAGTAACACTTTTCTCTCTCACTCGTTTTTCTCTTTTCAACGCACACACACGTATCCATCCATACATGCACAGATGCGCCCGTTACGTACCTAATCCAATTTCAGACACCCGAGGTCCTCCCTCCCCGAAAGAGAGAGAGAGAGAGAGAGAGAGAGAGAGAGAGAGAGAGAGAGAAAAGGAGAAGGGCAGAAGCACACACACACACGTCCATCCACCGACACGAAAATTCAATCAGAAATTTCCAAAATTCGTTTTTCGTGTCGGGACCCCTTTTCTTCTCCTCTATTTTATTCCGTCCACAGGAACTAACGCGGAGAGTTGTGCCGATTTGCCCCCCTGCCCCGAGAAGCTGTCAATTCTTGTCAATTTTCGAATCTCCCTTATTTTATTTTATTCCGACGCCAGAAAATGTATGTCTTTCTTCTGTTGGCTAGGGATGCCCTAGTTGGTGCTTCTACTCCACTAAAAAGAATCTCAGAATCCCAATGTGGGTTGCTATAACAACTTTTATGAATTACGACTCAAAAAAGGTTATCCAGAAATTCAAAATCTGACGTTCTTTTGGTGTCTTCAAAAATCAAATCGCAGCATTTTGAGCCGAGTTGTGTGCGTTGGTGGAATAGCAATTCTTAATTTGGATTTCTAGGCCACCAACCTCTTTCAACGTTTGGAAATTTTTAGCCGAAAAGGATAGGCTAAAGATTTTTAAAACCAGTATGTTGGGCTTCAATTTGAGTATGAACACGATCTAGTTTTCTTGGTGGCCTAGAAACACAAAATTTAGGGATTCTAGGCCACCAACTTCCAGTTCTCATAACTCGGCTCAACATCCGTTACTATCATCATAAAACCGAACTCACCCCGGGCAACGTCTTCTGATCGTGCAGCGCCGTCTGACACCGCTGCGCGCTGTCTCGATGGCAGAATGTGAGAAATGCGCAGCCTTTGTGCATACCTGAATGAATTCAGAAGATGAATTGAGAGGTGTGTGTGTGGAGAGAGAGAAAAAGAAAAATGAAGAATCGGTGAACCGTGATTCCGGTATTATAGCCAAAGAGGAGGGGGGATACGCCCCTCTCCTACTATACTCACCAGTATACTTGTCTTTGAGTATTGTGAATTCGTAGATCTTGCCGAACTGCTCGAACAGATGCCGCAGATCTTTCTCCTCCAGGTTTCGCGGGATCTGTAAGGCTTTTTTGTTTTGAGTGGGGGAAATTTGGGTATTGTAGAGCATCAAAATGAGTATCCCATTTTGTATGAATTGGTGACCTAGAATTCCAATTCGACCGAAAAACTTTTTTGTACTAAATCTTGCCATGATTATACTCATTCAAAAGCTCGAACCACGAGAAGCTCGAAAATGTAATTTTCGTAGATTTTGGAGCAAGAATAAATGAGTTATGATCATTTGAAGTTTTAGGGATTTTTCGAAAAGTTTCGAAAATCTGTAAATTTGTTGGTTTCAGCTCGATTTTTTTGATTGATGACTCAAAATGTGCCAAATTACGTTGACTTTTAAGAAAAAATATTTAACAGTTGCTTTGGGGATTAGGTTAAGGTTATTCACCAGTTGATTGTAAGGTCAAAATTGAACACTTTCTCTGAAGTAGGTCATGCTTATAGTCATTGGCCCAAATAACGAGAAGCTCAAAATTCTATATTTTATCTCAATTGGAGCAAAACTGGCTGAGATATGTGCATTTGAAGTATAGATAGATTTTCGAAAAGTTTCGAAAATCTGTAACTTTGTTCATTTTTGCTTAATTCTTCTGGTTGACAGCTCAAAATGCGCCACATTTTGTAGGCTTTCTGCGAAAAATTGTGTCGGCAAGTTTGGCCAACTGGCTCAGGGGTTCTAGACCATCCTTTGACCATGCCTTTTCCGGTCCCATACCGACTATTCTTCTCAAAGTCCCCCGTCCCAAAGTTCATCTCCACATCTTCCCCCATCTTCTTAGCCCATTACTCCAGATTGCGTGACGTCTCCTCATGGCCATCCATCTCTTCTAGAGAATATACATCCACATTCATCCATTCCCATCTTCTTACTCCAACCTCTTTTAGATTTGATCCCTCTCTCGACGTCTTCCGGTCTCCCCACTTGCTCTCGCTCTTCTCTGCGTCTCTCTCAACTCGTCACTATTTTTCTCTCGTGTCAAGTTTGGCGGGTTTCTGGGTTGTCTCGTAGTCCGAAGTGAGCCCCACACTTCCTAATCGATTTGTGCTCTTTTCTCCGAGAGTGTGTACTTTTTGATGGGCGGTGCACCACACGTATTGAGTGCACACGGAGAAGCACATGGAACATGAGGATATTTATAGGACTCTATAATAATCGATGTGCCAGGACTGGGAAAATGGCATGGCCTAGAATCCCAAAAACCTCAGAACTAGTATCTGAAAATTCCAGAAACCCATTTTTGCTCAATGTTCATAAAGTTTAGGACATTTTGAGCCATCAACGTACAAAATCGACCGACAACCAACAAAGGTACAGATTTTCGAAAACTCATCAAAACAATTCAAAAACTCTGATACAGTAACCAAAAAAAACTACAGTACTTCTCCCCATTTCAAATTCTTCAAAATCTATGACGTCTTCTCGAATTGAAATCCCCCATTTCAAATCCCTTCTTGTTTTTGCCCATTCCTATTTTTCGAATCACCTCCTTATCCCCCCTGGATCGGTTTTTTTTTCATCGTCTTGAAAAATGAAATGTGTATGAAAATTTTTTCGTGGTGTGTTTTGGAAGTGAATAATATCGTCATGGCCAAAAAATACGAGTCGTCATGACGACGAAGGTGTTTTCTGTTTTTCTAGGCAACACAACTTTTTGAGTTTTGATCTGACGATTTCGACATCAAAATTTACAAATGTACCGGGTTGAGAGCTTCAAACTGAGTATAAACATGGACTGGTTGAACCAGTTTTGAAATTTTAGGGCATGTCAAGTTTGAGTTCATTTAGAAGCTCTTCAAATGAGCACTAGGTCAATTTGACGAGTTTGAGCTCAGCTTTCGAAATACAGCCTTCGAAATGTGAACATTTTGAGCCAAAAACCAGCTTGATAGGCTGAAAATGAGCCGAGTTATGGAGTTTCGAAACTTTTCGAAAATCCAATATTATTTTTGTACGACTATAACTCCTTTGGTTTTGTTTCAAAACTGATGATAATTACATTTCTAGAATCAGCAGAATAAGAGCTTCCGAATGAGTATAAACATGACCTAGTTTGAGCAATTTCGGATTCCTAGGCCACGTGAGCCTTTAAACTTGGGCGACTGTCACTAAGGCGTGTTCAGGCACCTTTTGAAGCTTTCTCTAGCGCGAATTCAAGTCTGCAATCCATTTTAACCAAGCCTACCTGTCCCACAAACAACTTGATCGCATCCGGATCTTTAACGGGAAACCCGTTGGAGTCGGTGGACGAGGTGCTGCTGGCGCGCATCTCGTGCGACTGCCCCTGCTGCCCCATTACAGCAGCCGTGGGTGGCGCAACGACGGCTACTGTAGGTGGAATGGTGGCACGCTGGAAAGAAGATGAAAATTGAGTAATAGAGAGAGTTTGAACGTTTTTTTGGAGAGCTCGGAAATTGAACGGAAATGAGGGGTTCGGGAAAAAAATGGCTGGAAAATGACATAGTTGAGAAAAGTTTGGGGGCCGAGAAATTCGATTTTCGGGTTTCTAGGACTATTTTTCCAATAACTTGATGTGAAAATAAGATTTTCGAGTTTGGAAACCGCCAATAAACTCAGTGGATGTTAAATTGCTCATTTCAATTTTTCAGCTAGCCTAGAAGCTTTGGGTTTGGGTTTCTAGGCCATGAACTTCGAAGGGACATAACTAAGAATCTCCAAAATCTCAATATTCCTGAAAATTGGAATCTCAGAATCTTTCGAAAGTCTGAGCTGAAAGAAATCTTGTTGACACTAGTTTTGAATTTTCGGAAATTTCTTGAAATTTCGATGAAACCATTCAAAAATCAGAGAGAAATGTTGTATCATGAGACAGCTGAAAACGGCTGATTATTTTTCAATTTTGTTTCATTTTGAAAACTTCTGACTTTGACGATATTCAAGTGCATGTTCAGCTGCTGATTTTGAGTGAAATTTAAGATTGAAAAGATCACAAAATCAGTGCTCAATCTCGAACAGATTATAGTGATAGCCAAGGGGATTAGAGCATAGGGTTTGGAACACAAAAAAAGTGATTTTTTCAAAGACCATACCTGAAGTCTTACCAGGGCTCAGCGAATCAAAAAAAATACAAAAATCAAAAGTCGAATCCTTTGAAAACTGGATAATAAACGCTAGACAACTACATAACCATTTAAATGGGCTGGGCTCAAAGTTGGCGCCAAATCCGAACTTGAGAATCTAGAATCTGAACCCAGAGTGTGTACCTAGAGCTGCATACACCCGGCCAAAAAGAAGCAAAGAGTATGTGCTCTCGAGGGGGGACCCAACGAGAAAAAAAGAAGCAAAAATGGAGAGAAGAAGAAGCCGTCGGAGAAGGAGGAGGGGTGCGCGAGAGAGCCAAGCACCCCCTCTCTTTCTGTGGTTCCTCCCGGGGGCACAAATACACACTGCCTTTGCATGAACAAGAAGAAGCAGGAGGAGAAGAAGTAGAAGAAGACGTCCAGCAGCCCTTCAGGCGTCGTCGTCGTCATCATTCATGGAGAGGGAGAGAGAGAGAGAGAGGATGGGATGAAGAGACGCAGGAGGAGAAAGATGGTGAACGAGAAGCATGCAGGGGGAGGAGGAGCTGTTGGGAGAGAGGGAAGCTCTTCTGGATGAATGAATGGTGGGGGATGGATGACTGGAGGGGGGACAAATGAGGAGGAGCAAATCTTCTTCTCTGAGATTAATTTTGGATAGAAGATAGAGAGAGAGAGAGAGAGAGAGAGAGAGATTGAACGGCAAAGGATTTGGAGAGGAAGCGAGATTCACAAATGAACATGAAAAAATGCCCCGGGAAGGTAAAAGAGGACTAGGGTCTACTGGGGATTATTTTTACTGAAAAACATAGATGAAAAATGAAGTTTACAGACACGCCAAGGGTCACATCATGGATCTAAGGACCGGAACAAAACATGTTACGGAAAACGTGTCAACAGATAAAATGTAGATCTCAATGAGAGCTATTGGTATAAAACATGTCTCAACATCTTATCGGAGAACTGAGATATAGTCTTCCGTGTGCTAGACGGAAGAGGGTGCAAAGAAGAAACGCCAGATCTCAGCTCGTCATCAATAGCATTAGCTGATTTGTATACAAACAGATAGATTTCATTGAGATCTATATTTTATCTGTTGACACCTTTTTTGTACCATTTTTCGTTCCAAAGATAAACAGTTTCCCGTGAGCTGCCGTAAGTTTCTTCCACTCGACATTGATCTGGAGTAATAGTTCAGACATTTTCACAAAATTAACGGAGCGTTTGATATAAGGGATGTGACTTATCCCATGAGGATAAAAAGTTGGTCCGATGATACTATGGATTTTCGTTAGCACCGAAGAGAACTCACAAACCCACAGACGGACAGTTTGGGGCCTACTGGAACTTCCCTGGACCCCGAGGCTCTTTAGGTTATACAGGCACACAAGATGGACACCGGAAAGCAAGTGAAGCATGAAAAGCGGGGATCCCCCCTTGACGAGAAACAACACAAAAGGGACACCATCCTTGTAGTAGCCCACTTGTAATTCTACACCACCTGCTCGCTTCGCTTTTAGGCTAATTTTCCATGTTTCGAGCAGGCGGAAGAGTCTATCCTTATTGGAAGACATTGTGGTTGAAACTTTTAGAAGGGGTTTGGAGTTTTAAAACCTTGATTTTCAGATTCCAAAATTCGAGAGCCTACGAATGAGTATAAACAAGAGACGGTTTGATGTATGTTGTGTTTTTCGGTTTAAAGGTGCATAGTTTTTTTTGAAAAACTAATTTCTGAAGATTTGATCATGTTTATATTCATTTTGAAGCTCACAGCTCGAGAATTCTGAATATACAAGTTTCACCTGGTTTGGCTGAAGTTTGGCCAAAATATGACTGAAAATAGAATGTTCGATTTTTGAGAGTAATGTTTAGCTTTAAATGTAAAAAGTGGTAATTTGAAAAACGAGACAATTGAAAAATCCCAATTTTCTCCACTCTCCGCCCGGTCGATGCACCATATACACCCCAGAACTTGAAATTTCAGGCTCCGCTCACTTTTTTTTTCAAAGGTGTTTTCCGGATTCAGATGGAACGACACTGACAAGAATCCTTATGAAAAAATCAAAGCACACATCTGAAAAATATGAATCCCGAGAAAAAACAAGCGTATGTGTATATTCAGAAGCCGTACACATGGTTCTGGAAGACGTCAATAAAACTGACTATCAGTAATGAAAGTGATCAAGGAAGGGACGGGGGCTCAGATGACGTTCGTATGCTGAATCACAAAAAAGAATAATAAACACATGGAGAGTCTGAAAAGCCATGCATTTTGAGCCAAAAATCACCAAAAAATACTGAAAATAAGAGAAGTTATAGGAAATTGGAAGTTTCAGAAAACTCGAAAATCCAACTTTTGTTCGTATTTTGGCCGAACTTCAGCCAATCCAGATGAAACCTGTATTTTCAGAATCCTCAAATTGCCAGCTTCTAAATGAGTATAATCATGACCAAATCTTCAGAAAATAGTTTTTCAGAAAACTCTATGCGCCTTTAAACTGAAAAACTCAACTTTCTTCAAACTCCATCTCGTTTATACTCATTCGAAAGCTCAAGACTTGGTAAATTTGAATTTTCGAATTTCAGGACTTCAAAACCTTCACAAGTCGAGATATTCCCGAGAAACAAGTTCAAGAAGTTTCAAGCCAAACGCCTCCCCGGAAGGATACACTCTTCCGCCTGCTCGAAAATTGAAAATTGGACCAGGAGAGCAGGTGGTGTAGAATTACAAGTGTACTACTAGGGATTCACTTTTCCCCTGGTGTCCATCTGTGTGTCTGTTTATCCCAAGGATTCAGTGAAACCGTGACTCTCGGATCCAACCATAATCCATAGAACCCAAACTCCCAACGGAGCCACTTTTCATCTTCACAAGAAGCAAACATGCCAAATTTTGAGGAGAGAGAGAGAAGTTTTGGCGGGGCTTCTGCTCTCATGTGTGAAGACTTATGACTATATGGGTCTTCTGGCGGAACTCCCTGGAGAGCCGCGACGTCTTCTAACAAATGACGACTTGTTTGGGTCTTCTCATGGATGTATATTCCTTCCTTCCATGCCAGAGTAAAACTGGACAGATGTTAAGAGGGGGGCCCTCTCAACACAGACCATGAACGGTCAATCTCCCCTATACAGAAGCGGCAGCTGTCACCAGGGAACGGGAAGGGGGCAGATGGTCAGCACACAGACAGACAGACAGTAGTATCATTATGGAGAATAGGAAATTGGAGGTCCATTTGGGTACATGAGGGATGGCGGTTGGGGAGAAGGGAGAGGATTAACATTTTTGTGCAGATGTATTGAGGAACGCGCAGAAGATGGATTGGAAAGGGTCAGGAGAGGTCTAATTAGGGCACGACATGCTTGCAAAAAAGAGTAAAAAAAGGATCCAAGGGAGTCGGAGTCGAACCAGCGACCCTCCGAACAAAACGCAAGGGCGCGACCGGGTAAGCCAAACACTTGCGGATACAGGAGAGAGGTGGTGGCGCGTAGATAACAGTGGTGGGCGCGAGCGCTTGGCGGGAGGAGGGGGAGGTGGGCGTTCGAGATTTTCAGATTTCAAAAACCAAAAATTTTCAAATTTGAAGTTTGATTCACTGGAATCTTGTTGTAAGGGATAATTATAATGTTTTTAATTGAATTTTCTTGGCAAAGTTTTTTTTTTCAGCGAAAATAACAACAACAACAGTGTTTCTAGTATGATTCATCACTACATCAACTTCTCTGAGAAAGACATAATTTTTATTGAGAAAAAACTTTGGAAAATTAGATTACGGTGGGAACGAAGAAAAATCGCAAAACTTAAAACCAAAAACGATCAAGTCTTTATTTTCCCTATTAATATGAAATCATCAATCAATCTGCTCTTCCTTTGCTAGCCGATTTGGATTCTCTACTTGCACGGCGATTCTTCGGAATCGGTGGGCGGAGACGTGGCAAAACGGGCATCCGCGAGGATAGGTCTCGACGCGAAATCACATGGCACGCTTCGATGAGTACTGTAATTCAATATGGGTACTGTAGAGAAGGCATGGAATTCAAAATACCCTCGCTGATGCCAATGCTTGGCTTCCATTGCTGTTTGTCCAGAAACCGGAACTTGATTTTGGGATCCTTCTTGCAAAATATGGACGGTGCGGTCAGTGGAAACGTCTTCGGGATGTTCACAGTGACCACGTACTCGGTGTATGGTGGTGCGTACTGAAAATTATAATTGTAAAAAGCTGCAAAAAGAGTTCGGAGCGAGTCGGACTCGAACCAGCGACCATCGGAACCAAAAGCTGGCGCGCGCCCAGGTAGGCCACGCAGTACCAACATCACAACAGGGCGGCGGCGCGTGGATGACAGTGGTGGGCGCGGGAGATTAGTGAGAAGGGGGAGAGGAGGGCAGTGGATTTTCAGAAAATTTTCAGTGAAATTTTTTTGCAGGATTTCAAAATTTCAAAATGTTTTGAAACCCACCGTCTTCAGAGTGACATCAAAGCAAGTTTTCGACGGGATCGGTTCGAATCGGACCGCGTAGAAGATACCGGACCCCTCCACGGCGGCGTTCTGAAACCCAAAAACTTTCAAAAAAAATCTGAATAAAACTTTTTTGTTGTAAATTCAAATCCACATTGTTATCCAACTCACCACCACACCATCCACACGTTTCTCGCCTAACGTACTCATTGTACGCGGCGAGAGAGAAATCGGGACTTTTCGAAATTCAAGTGAAGAAATTTGTAAAATGAATGTGATTCAAGTGTTGGTCCTTCAAGTCCTTCTTATCTTTTTAGCTACTTTTTCTTCGGCTTCAGGTAGAATCTCAAATTTCACGCGGGAATTCGAAAAATCTGACACGTTTCCTTTCAGGATCCAAAATCCGGAAACTAGTGGATTTTTTGGATAAAGACGCTCCGAACGATATTGAAAAAGCTCCCAACTACAATGAGGAGAGTGTGGCGTTTCAGAGAGTTCGGTGGAGCGCATTTGAAAAAGTTTTGAACTTTGAAATTTTCCAGAACAAAAACTTCAACCCTTGTCTGGAGAATCGAGCGATTTGCGCCAACCATGGCAAGTGCATGAGTGATGATGGAAAGTGAGTATTTTTTGAATTCCCGCCAGACCTTTTTGAAAAATTTTCAGCTTTTATTGTGTGTGCCCAGTGACCCACTACGGTAAGACGTGTGAACATGTAGCCGATCAGACGAATTGTGAGAAGAATTGGTGTCAGAACAACTCTACGTGTGTTAGGTGAGAAAAATCTTAGAAAGTTCTCGAAAAATCGGCAGAAGAATCTGGAAGTTCATCAGATTCCTCTGCCTCCCAATTTTTCTCTAACCAATTTCTCTCCCTCGCACCCTCCTCGCCGCTTTCCCTCTCTCGCCGCCCACCACATTCCTATACGCCCTCCACTCTAGTTGCCGCCGGCGGAGAGATGGCCGAGCGGTCCAAGGCGCTGGTTTAAGGCACCAGTCCCTTCGGGGGCGTGGGTTCGAATCCCACTCTCTTCAGTTCTTTTTTTTCATTTTTTCAAACATTTTTCAGCACCAAAAACCGTCGCACTATTGTGAACACTGTACTTTTGAAGCAAATGCGACTAGCCAAAGGAGTCAAAGAATCGCTAACCGATCAGGAACTAGAAGAAATCGATATCCACGTGGACTACGAGTGCATCTGTCAAAAAGGGTACTTTGGCGGATTGTGTGATGAGTCAGAAGTGGATAGGAAGTGTCAGGAAGTGCACTGTTTGGCCAGAGGAAAAGGCTATGTCGATAAGGACGGAAAGTGTCATTGTGAATGTGAGAAGCAGTATTTCGGGGAGAGAGTTGAGTTTTACTGTGGAAGATTTTGAAGCTCCAATAGGAAACTAAGAATTTTTGTTTCAGTGTGAGCAACTCTCGGCCTGCTACGACACTCGGTGCGAGAATGGTGGCATTTGTGAGGATCAGATAGATTATAAGGCAAGTTTTATGAGTTGAATTTGCCCAAAACTCAAAAATCCATCAAAATTTTGAGTTCCCGCCAATCCCCAATGGTTGAAAAAGATATAAAAAAAACAAAAAACTACCCGAGGGTTCGAACCCTCGATCACTAATCTATAAGCTACCGTGCTACCGCCTGAGCTAAACCTCACGGCAAGGGAGTGAAGGTCGAGGGCGTACACAAGGCTGTGGGCGCGGGGGGAGATGGAGAGTGCCGGTGCGATGGATTCAAAATTTCAGTCGAAGACCGTCACCGCCACATGCAAGTGTCCGACTACAGTGGAGATTATCGGTGGTACTGTAGCGGGTGAGTCTTGAAATTTCCTTTTAGTTTTTCAAATTCAATTTCTACAGGCGAAAACTGCGAAACGCTGACGATCCCCGACTCGATTCCATCGCACTTGACACCCTGTTCGGATGGCTACAATTCGTCGTTTTTCTTCAAAAAACTTGTGGCTCAGTGAGAATTTTTCTTTTGTTACAGTAGTATATTGCTATTTTGAAGGATTGACATTGGTTTCGATAAGGATATCGCAGAGCTGGAGGTCATTCAACAAGACTATCACGACGGCAAAACGCCGAATGGGATGATGGCACGAGGCTGGTGTGAAAATGGAGGAAAATGTGTACCCGAAGTTATAAGAGGCGAGAACCTATGTTTGTCCCCCCCCGCCACACTCCCCTTCTCTCCTCCTCCTCCTCTCCCCCCGGTCTCGCTCCCTCGCCCCCCGACAACCCTCGCATTCCTATACGCCCTCCACCCCTCTCCCCATCGCCGCCCGGTTAGCTCAGTCGGTAGAGCACCAGACTCTTAATCTGGTTGTCGCGGGTTCGAGCCCCGCATTGGGCTGATGTTTTTTGCCTTTTTCGCTATGCCAAATTCTTCCAGTCCAAACCTCCCGCGCCTACTATATTCATCGTTGTGAGTGTACGGATCCCCTGACAGACGGCTATTACTGTGAGTACAAACGACACGATGCTTGCTCTCTGTCTCGAGAGGAAGTGGCTCGCGGTGCCCGTTGGGACGAGAAGTGCACCGATTCGCAGCACGGCGCCTGTGTAGATATTCAAGGCAAGGCGGTTTGTGTGTGAGTAGTTTTTTTTTGTTTTTTGGAGTGCTACAGTAATCCTTCAGCTGCAAACCGGACTACACCGGTGAGACTTGCGAAGTTTTTGATCCATGCGCCAGGCACCCTTGTAAACACGGAGATTGTATTCCGGTGAGTTTCCATTCCAAGAAAAAACGGCTAGAAAGTTCTAGAAGCTTCCAGATTCCAAGCTCAGCTGACGTGGGATTTGGCACGAAACGATACCAGTGTCTGTGTCCGTTATCGGCCAAATTGGACTCGGAAAGTAACGATTGTGTGGATATCAACGAGAGGAAGTGTGCGAGGGGAGTGTGCGGAAACGGGCGGTGTGTTCCGTGTGACAGGTATTTCGAGTTCTATCTCAAGATGTAGTGGACAGATTTTCATGAAATTAAGACCAATCGATAGGAAATTTTTTCGTAGAACTAGATACCATTTTGAATTTCTCAAAAACCTTTCTCCCAACCTCTTTTTCCAGCGAAATCCCCTACGACGACGACCTGATGCCCCTGTGTAATGCCAACGAGAAGCTGCAAGGCTTCAGATGCCTCTGCGAATCCGGCTACCTCCCACCGTACTGCAAAATCCACACCAATCCGTGCTACCATAATCTCTGTCAAAATAGTGCCACGTGTCACGAGGATCCAAAAACTCGAAGTTATAAGTGAGTTGAGAAAAATGCCCTCATTTCTGACCCACTTTCAGCTGCCAATGCGTCAATGGAACACGTGGAAGTCTATGTGAGACTGTCGATGATTCGTGTGATGCGTTTGGTGAGGTTTTTTGGATTGAAAATAGGCTGTAAAAAGAAAGCAAAAAAGAAACGAAGACAGTCGGAATCGAACCCACCCCCTCAGATTTATAGTCAACATCGTTTACCACTAGACCACGCACCTCGCGGCCGCACATGAAGCTGCATTTGCATATGCACGCGGGGCGCCGGCACCTCGCTCCCCTCCCCCCTTCTTATACGCCCACCAGCTCCCTAGCTGGCAGTCGTGGTGTGGACTAGTGGCTAACGGTTTCGACTGGAAAAACAAAGTCACTGGTTCGACTCCGACTCTTAGATTTTCTTCTCGTTGACTTTTTTGCAACTCTTTCCACCTTCAGGAAGCAAAATCTGCGATCATGGAGAGTGCGTCAACGATGAGTACTTCCATCGTGGCTTCTCGTGCGACTGCGACGAAGGCTACGAGGGACTAGACTGTGAGGTGGCGATCGAGTGGAGCAGTGTTCAGTGGGCGAGGATCACCAGGAACTATCAGTACACTCTTCCGTTGTTGGCTTGTTTGATGAGCTTGCTCGTGATGTTTCCGTTGATTTTGATGAGCAGAAGGAGGGAGAAGAGCCGTGAGAAGACGTCGTTAGACACCAACAAGGAGTCTGAAGTGGAAAGTCAATGAATTTCAAATTTTCTAGAACAATAAAAGTCATTTTTATCTAAAAGAAAAACGCTACGAGGGGACAAAAAAAAACAACGGGGGGAAACAAGAAGGGGGGCTCATCAAAAAAAAAATGATATCAGGAAATTAGAAGGGGAAAATCAATGAATCAATGATTCGAGAACATTTCGGAGAGTCGTTGTCTCGAATCGGTGCTCGAGAGTGTCCACGCGGTGGCGATACCCAGTCCGACCAGCGCTCCGATTCCCGACGCCTTCAGACCGTGCGGTGACCGGTAGATGGCTCCGGTGAGTGCTCCGGCTCCGAACCCGTTCAGCTCATCCTCGGCGCGCACCGATCGGAGGCCGATTTCGAGGGCAGAGTACATGAAGACGATGGCGCCAGCGGGTTGGGCGAATCCGGAACCGTGCTTCATGGTGGCGTTCACCATGCGCGTCATCCACGGCTTTCCCACCATTTTTCGAGTTTCCGGGTTGACGAGCTCGCCGAGAGCTCCGCGAGCACATCCGACGCCGAACGCTCCTCCGACTGCCCATCTGGAAAGAGAAAAAGTTAGATTATAATTATGACAGCGTTTCGGAGATCGTAACGTCTTCAGAATGCTCCAAAACTTGACTCACCCAATATGTCCCAGCGCGAACTCGAATTTTCCCTTCCCGGCAACACCACCTTCCGGCATGATGTACTGTGGCTGCTGCGAGACGAACATCGACGGATCCATCTGCACGTAGGGCGTCATTTGCCGCGAAACGCCGACTCCCGCCGATTTCAACTGATCCAAGGCGAGGACCGGGGCGGCTGGGAATGGCGAGTGATCGGGCACCGTCGATGATGGTGCTGGCTGCAAAAAAGTCATTTTTATACCTAAAAGTTATACCTAAAATTGCGTTTTCAGTGAAACCTTACCGCTGGTGAGTCGAAGCCGGGCACGGCGAAGTTCATTCCAGCGCTAAGATCCACTGGCGCCGACGAGATCTCCACCGACGAGGATGGAGTGTCGCTGCTGCCGCCGAATCCGAACCAACCCATTGTGTGATTCCTACAAACAAAATTTAATTGAAAACGCGAATTTTTGAAAGTGTGAAATTACATCACTTTTAGTTTTTGCGGTTTTAAGGCCCAAATTTTCGTGAGAATATTGTGAAAGTTATATCAAAAGATTCTTCACGATGCGGGAAGCTTTTTGATATGAAAATCACTTTGAAAATCTTGAAAATTCTTTGGAAACTGCAAGGAAAAAGGAAAAATTCGGGAAAATTAGAGAATTTTCTGGCAACGATGCTCCGAAATAACGTCGCCTGTCACTCGTAAATCGCGCGCAGGGTGTCATTTCGGAGTGTCGTTGTCAAGTTTTTTACCCTATTTTCAGCGTTTTTATTCATTTTTCAACCTGGAAATGGGAGCTTTGAAAAGAAAAATTGGAATCTATGTGCTTAAATCGTAAATGCACGAAATTTGACTCGAAAAACCCTATAGTTCCAACAAAAAACTGGGTCCTAAATTTGATTTCTCTAAAAATGCATAAAACTATAAATAGAAAAATGTTGCGGAGTGGTCCAAGTGATTCTGGGCGCTTTTTTACCCGGAAAATCATAAAAATGTCTGAAAAAACATCAAAAAATGAGCATTAATAATAATTTTGACCTAAAAAAGGAGATTTCTCTTGAAATTGCATCATAAGACATTTTGTTTCATTTTTAAAGCTTTTCGGGTCAAAAAAATGACGAAATTCGCAAATCTTTTGCCTAAAACCGAGTTTTCCTCTCTGAAAATCTGTAAAGTTAACTTTTGGAATTTTTTTGGAAGATGTAAAAATCAAAAATCTGCTCTTTTCTCATTCTTCTTCTAACTCTTCCCCAAAATTTCTCGAGAATCCTCAAATTTTTCAGTGTGTCACATGCTCATCACATGTCTCCTCGGCCAGACCTCCCATCCTCTTCCTCTCCCTCTTTCTTTTCATGTGTCACAAAAAAACAAATAAAGAGAACTTCTCCGAAAATTTCGAAATTCCCTCCACATTTTTTTCCACCTGAAAATCGTCAAATCATGTGGATGACGTGTGTTGTGTTGACCGATCTATGTTCAATGCCACACACACGTACACAGACAGCGACACTTTTATACTCCAAAGATCACAAAGTGTGTTCCATCCCCCTCCCCTCTGTCCTTTGTTCCTTCTATTTGAAAGTTTCGCTGTTTTCAAGGTTTTTGCGTGGAAATTTGTCAATTTTTGGCCTAAAAAAGGCGAATTTGAGCCCAAAATCATTGCTTTTAAAAGCAAAATTTTGAAAACTAAATAGAAAAATCGAAAAGCTTTTCGATTTTTCTATTTGGTTTTCAAAATTTTCCAGAAGTTTTCAGACATTTTTTCGTTGGTTTTCAAGTCGCTTTTCAGACGAAACTTGGCTCCCAAAATTCACAATTTTCGAGAAAATTCACTAAAAAATGTCAGTTTTACTGGGAATTTGTCCTCATTTTTTTGATGATTCAAAGTGTTTTTGAGCTGTTTATCTGAGAGCACCAGACATCAAAAAAAAAGTAACAATAATAAATAGTAGATTTTTCCCGAAAAATATACTTTGTTCTGTTTTCGAGCTCACAATATGGAGGCTTGACCATTTTGACTCTAACTTACACTATTGTCAGTTCGATTAAATCAGAATGGAAAAAAATCGAATCGATTAGGCTCCGCCCATTTTTCAGGCTTTTCTCTTTCAGCTTCAACAAAAAGCGCCAAAAAATGTGCGAAGTCTGTTTTTTTTTTAAATTTCAATATTTTCCAACCAATTTCTCCCGGATTTCCCCTCCTTATCATTGGCTACAAGCATCCTACGAAAAAGCTGGCGAATCGGAACATTTTCAGTCACAAAATCGGAAAGAATCGGTTTATTTGGTCATATGTTTCATTTTACTCTGTCAATAAAGCGTTTTTTTTTCATATTCTCATTCCATTCCTCTTCCAAACGCAAAGTTCACTCCGTGTTCTTTGTGTGATCCCTCAGTCTGTTTCTCTCGCCACTCTCTTGAATCTACACACTATTTCCAACCCAAAATTTCTTATCTTTTTTTCACCCTCGAGACGACGCACACCGAGAAAGAAGAAAGACAACCCCGATTTCCGTCATTCCGCAAACTTTTCACCCTCTTTGATTCTGCTTTTTCACTTTTGTTCTCTTTACCCACTCTTCATTTACTGACGTCTGAACTAGACTCTAAGCGATTTTGAGCTTTTCGAGGCTCCAAACTTAAAAATGAGCCACTAGGCTCATTTTTTTCCTTGTTTTAAACCTAAAAATCGTTCTTAAATTTGAAATTTTCAGTCTACAGAAAACGAATATTCGACCTTGATGCTCAGTTTTTTCGTCTTTCTCAATTAAATGTTTCTCAATTTTTCAACGAATTTTCTTTTTCAGAATCCCTCAAACTCTACACACAAAAGTTTGACAAAAATGCGAATCTGGTCCAGCGAGCACACTTTCGAGTAAGTTTTTGAATGGAAAAAAATAGTTTGAAAAGAGAAAATATGGAAAAAATTAGAAATTTTGGCTGGAAAAAAAATATTTTTGAGTTAGCAAAAGCGTCCAAAAAATTTTGAAAACATTCAAAATCACTCAAAAATGCGTTTTTGAACTTTCAAATGGTCTTACAAGTGATCAAAATCGCCAAAAACGAAAATTTTGGCCGGAAAGTCTCAATTCTTGTTGAAAATTGACGAAAAAAGCTCAAAAATAGAGAAATTTCACCCTAAAGAGCTCGAAAATCCTCTACCAAAATTTCGGTTTAGAATTTTTCGCCAATTTCCAACCAAGCTGAAAAACGTCCAAAATCGTATTTTCTGATTCGAAAATCGAGAATTTTCAGTTGAAAATGGATCTCTGTGATTATTTGAGCCAAAATCTGGATCCGATTTCCCCCGAATTTCTTCCCGAAAAACCTCAACCTCTATTCTTTCAGCCACGAATGGGAGACGGTCGCAATGGCGGCGTTCAAAAAGTATCCGAACCCGCTGAACCGCGCCGTCACCGGAATCGACGTCGTCAAGCAGACACTGGAGGCTGGCAAAATATTGACAGAGCGAATCATTCAGTCGCATTTCAGTATTCCCGGATGGGCGACGAAGGTTAGAAAAGCGAAGACTTATTCTGGAGAGGGTTTTGAATGATTTTGGAAAGTTTTGAAAAATGCTGGAGGGTTCCTAAGGACTGGGAAAAGTCTGGAAGATTCTGAAGGCATTCTAGAGGATTCTAAAAGTTTCCAAAGGATTCTGAAGAGTTCTAGACGAAAATACTCGATTTGTATGAATTTTCCGGCTATTCTTAACGTTCGAAAACACAAAGCACATCAATTTTCACTGATTTTCGCGACGAGAAGCAGCTGTTCTTTGGCACAGCGAAAGAGAGACAAGGAAGTTTTTAAGAAGAGAAAAAAACGAAGAAAATTGTGAAAATTGATGGAGAATTTGAGCTGAGAAATCCGAAATTTCTTCTCGTAATCCCAAACTCAATGTTTTTCTTTTCCAGCTCACCGGCTTCTCGGGCACCCAATATTCACACGAGTACACCGTCATCGATCCGCACCGAAAAGAGTTCTCACTGACGACGAGAAATGTAAGGGATTCATTGAAACTAGACTGAAAATATGAAAAAGAATCGCTGAAAATCGATGAAAAATGAGCCGACATTAAGAGCGATGAATTCAATTTTGCTTCTTGATTTCGAAAATATATAGAAAACCCCTCAAAATCTCTGAACATTGGTTGAAAAATCGCGAAAATCGATGGAAAATGAGCCGAATCGAAGGGAGATGATCCTAAATTTCTGAGTTTTTGACTCATTTTCGGTCATTTTTCATCGATTTTGGCATAATTTAGCTCATTTTTCGACGAGTTTGGGCTCATTTTCATCACATTTCCGCACACTTCTCCCTCCATTCACCCTTATCCAACTCACCTCCCTTATTTCCAGCTCAACGGCTCCTCGTTCCTCCGTGTCGACGAGAAGCTCACCTACAAACCCGACCAGGAGGACCCGAACAAGACCGTTCTCAAGCAAGACGTCATCGTCACCATCACACTGCCCGCGTTCGCCGACTACTGTGAGAAGACGTTCTTGAGCATCTATTCGCAGAACGCTAGTAAGGTGAGAAGAAAAAAGAACCGCTTTAGGAATCACTCCAAATCCTGGAATCTACCCAGAACTGTTGTTTGATTCTGATGAACTCTATGAGCAGCATAGATGATTCTATGGTTTTCAGGGTCGCCAAGGCGTCGAATGGGTGATCGATCATTTGAAGAAGGAGTACGAGGCGATCTCAACAAAGGTGAACGATGGAATTCTGTTCTTTATGGACGTCATGGCTAGAGAGAACGCTCATAGTTCCTCTCTCTTACCGCAGAGATCGATCAGTTTCTCCCCCTCATGATCTCTGCTGTGAGAAGTGTGATGGACAAGAAATTGATATAGAACTGATCATGTGTTGCTGATTATCATTTGGTTGTGATCCTGGTTTGATCAAGTGTAGAGAACGAGCACCGATTCAACCAATATTACGGCGAGTCTTGGCAGAAAAAATCTGACAAGTTTGAAATTCGAGCCATGCCCCTCAAAGTTCAGTAGGCACTGCTGACCGAGTTGTCGGATTCTAGGCCGTGGCAGACTCTTTTCTCCAATCCTCATCATGATAAATATGCTCAAGCCTCCTTCTTTTTTTTAGCTTCACGACATGTAAACGCATCGGCTCATTGTGTTTGTTTGGATGCTCTCGAAACTACGATGTTGCCACACACATGTTTCTTATATTATTCTAATCAAACTGGTTTGTTTTTTATCTCTTTTTTTCTAAACATCCCTGACCTCCTACTGGGTCACTGTGGAGCATCGTAGTTTCGAGGACCACTTCTAGAGATCTTGAATCGAAAAATGAGCTCGGTTTTTGAGCCGAGAAGCAGTTTTTGAGCCATAAGAAACTTCTGGAACTCTTCTATCTTCCAGGTGAGCTCCGAAGTGCACGAGATGTCGGAGAAAATGCGCTCGTGGAGCATCCCGTCGACGTCTTCTACTCCTTCTTGCTCAACAACACCCTCCACGCCGCCACCATCCTCATCATCATCCTCACCACCGAAATCGCCATAGATTTCTCGACAATTTTTGATAATATGTAGACACAGCATTAGTATTGATTTTTTCCCCTAGTATTCTCAGCTTTCTTTTTTTGCACCCCCCCCCCCCCCCCCCCC
>LR543266.1:45339-132292 GCA_900536305.3 Caenorhabditis sp. 40 LS-2015 | reverse complement strand
CCCCCCCCCCCCCCCCCCCCTCTAGACACAGATAGACACAGATTCTCTTGGTTACGTTTTCCCGACTTTTACGGATTTTCTTCCCCCAATGATCCATCATCGAATTATCTCGTTCTAGGAGCATTCTCTCTATTAACACACATGTTGTGATGCTTTATTCCCGATAAGTCTCAATTCTCAGTTTTCATCGCTGCTTCCGGTGTTAGAGGTGCAAAAATTGACTTTTTTTTTTGAATAAGCGGAAATTTGAATTTCCCACCTCCAAAAAATGTCAATTTTTCCCATCTCAAAATTCCTCTTTTCCCGTTTTTTCTCGAAACTTCCATGTGACTCTTTCCTTCCTTTCCCACCAGTTTAGAAACGGGTCTCTCACCTCTTCGTTCGTTTTTGTGTTGTTCCATTCTCATTTTTTTTTGTCTCCCCGTATTTTCATTGACTTTTTTTCATAAAATGAAAATATAGAGCGGTTCTTGGCAGTGATATGTTGAAAAGTAAGCGTTAAAAAAATGTAAAAAGAATATTGGGGGGAGTCGGAGTCGAACCAGTGAGCATTAGAAGCAAAAGCTGGCGCGAAACAAGGTAGACCATGCGGCACTCTAGGAACGTCATGGTCGCAGGGCGTAGATAACAGTGGTGGAAGCGAGCGCTGGGTGAGGTGATGGAGACGAATTCCTAGGCGAAAATGTAGGGAATTTCAGAAAAAAACTTCAGAAATTTTCTGATTTTGAGAACACTCCAGAACCCTTCTAAATCCCTGCAAAATCTTGTCCAAAATCTTCGCCTGCATTTGACACATTGTGTGAAAATGTATTATTCTGCACACGCCCCCTACGCTTTTCGACACCAAAAAGTAGGAAACAGAAAATAAATTGAATTCAGAAGCAGAAGAAGAAGAAGAGACACGTCGAATGTATAGACGACGTTGACAGGATTCAGAGGAGAAGATTCAATATGCATGGAGGAGAAAAAAGAAGGGAGAGAAAGATGGAATTTGAAATGAAATCTCAGAAAAAGAGTGAAAATCTAAGGAGGAGAGAATTGATGGAGGAAGGTGGTGTACTTTGAATGTATACTCTTTCAAAAGCGCCGAAAATTTCATCAATTTTCAATGTGTCACCGACACTGACACCTTTTTGCTTTTTCGAGTTTCGCGCTCAGTTATTGTTCTGGAAGTCTCCGGAGGATTCTGAAGGATTCTGGAGAATTCTGGAACATTTTGAAGATTTCTGAAATGCTCTCAAGGTTTCTGGAGGATACTGGAAGATTCTGAAGGATTTCGAAGAGTTCTTGAAGATTCTGGAGAAATCTGAAAGTATCCAAGGGACTCTGGAAGAATTTGAAGGTTTCTGAAGACTTTCGGAGGATTCTGGAGGATTCCATAAGATTTTGAAGAATTCTGAAAGATTCTGACGGACTCGGGGGAATTCTGGAGCATATGAAGGTTTCTGGAGAATTCTCAAGGACTCTCAAAGATTCTAGAGAATTCTGGAGACTTCTGAGGAGTTCTGGATAACTCTGACAAACTCTGAAGGAGCCTAAAGGAGTCTGATGGATTTTGAAAGTTTTGGCGATTCTAACATTCTTACATCCCCATCGATTTTTTGAAGCTTTTCTCCTTTTTTTCTCGAATTTTGGATTCTGGAAGATCCTGAAACATTCTGGAAGTTACTGTAGAATTCTGGCAGATTCAGAAGGGTGCCAGTGAATTCTGAAAATTTCTGAGAAATTCTGGAAGACTCCAAAGAATTCTGAAGGAGTCTGAAGGAATTCTGCAGGATTTCGAGGTTCTGGACGATACCGAATGATTTTTGCTAGGTCCACACTCGATTTCTTGAAATTTACTCCACGTTTGTAGATTTTTTACCATTCCAATTTCATAGCCATGAAATTTTTTTTAGATTTCTAGTGATTTTTGACCCAGAAGCCTAAACTTTCAGAGCAATTGAAATTTGGTGTTTTGTGCTTACGTACCAAACGTCAGATCTTTCGACACTTTTTCAAATCGCTCTGAAAGTTGGGAGGAATTCTATAAAAGGATTGAAATTTCGTGAAACCCACCTGCTCCACTATTTTACGGTCGGGATACTTTTCGATTGCCTATTTTGAGTTTCTCGCCTTTTGAAGGTTCCTCAATGAAATTCACTTCCCAGACACCTATCCTTCCTCTTCTCCCGAATTCAGAACCCTATTGCTCATCACTAAATTCGAATTCAAATTCGAATGTTGTCGAGAAATGTGTCGAAATGAGAGTGCGGTTATCTCCCTGGAGCATCTTGAGAAGGAGGAGGGGGAGGCTGTAAATTGTGTCCTCCTCCCCTCCTCTACTTCTTCTTCTACTGAGCAACCCACAATTTACCACATACATATAAACACACATAAATTCAGAGAAATTAGGAGGAGGGGGGAAGGAAGAGGAATAATTTGATAATCTCTTCTCTCTTCCATTTCTTATTCTTCTCTCATTTTGTTATTGTTGTTGTTGTTATTCTGGGATTCCATTTTCTGGCTATTTTGGTGATCGAGAACCCTGGCGCCTAGGATCTCACGACTCGGCTAGGTTTATCCTCAGGAAAATTTATTCGGCTAATTTTGTATTCCTATTTTATTCTGGTTTGATATCCAGAAGAAATGAATTTGAGTTTTGATGATCTCTGGAGACTGCGATTTTTAGATTCTGGAAGATTCTGAGACTCTGAGATTCTTAAGGATTCTAAGGATTCTGAGATTCTTGAACCCGTCAAGTTTTGAGTTTGGTTGTCTGAGATTGTAAGCTTTCTATCTCATGAACTAATGACTCGGTTTCAATGAAAAATATATAGATCAATAGGAAATTTTCTTGAGATCATTATAAGTTTTTGAAATTCGAAGTTTCAGAACTTGGATATTCAGACGTTTGACGTTTCCTAAGACGCCTCCATTTTCACTGATAAAAATAAGAATACTGCAAGTCTTGAGGGCTCCCAGGTGTTGAATGGCTGGTCACGAAAAAACAACGGCATGTACACTGTTCCTGAGATTTTCGAACTGCTGACAGTGGCGATTAAAACGTTCCAGAAGACGTCAAAACTGAAATTTTCAAATACTTCAAAACAGCAAAATTATATCCTGGAAATTTTCCATCGATCTGTATATTTTTCATCAAAATCGGATCGGTAGTTCTTGAGATAGAGGTGCTCGAAGATTTACGACATTAGAAGTCGTTAAACTTGGGATTTTCAAAAATTTCAAAACATCGAAATTATCTCCAGGAAACTTCCCATCGATCTGTATATTTTTCATCAAAATCTGTAAAGTAGTTCTTGAGATAAAAAGCAAGTTTGACATTGACCGCGGTTTTTCGAAATGTTCCGTTTTGGGTCCCCGCGAACCGATTTCCAGAAAACTTGTATGGTCCTAATGCAAACTTCGAGGTCTTGAAATGACTCAGGTTCCAAGACTCCGACCCCCATTGATTCCAAGTCTACCTGTACGCAGTCGGATGTAAGCAGTCTGATCAGGTGTAAGCTTGTTATTCTTCCAAAACAACAATGCATATGCATATAAAAACTATTATATAATAGACACACATCTACATAAACACACAGACAACAAGAAGAAAAACGCTGCGGTCGGTTTAAAACTGTTCCCCTCTGTGCCCAAGTTCCTCTCCCCTACAGACAGGTTTCCCCTTCTCTCTCCGTGAACCCCGTTCCGTATTCCTTTCATCTCATTTACACCACCAATGTCCTCTTTTTACTTTTGACTCGTCTTGGTTCCCCCCGCTTCTTTTCGCCTGGTCGTTTCGACGAATTGTCCTCAAATCGTCAATCCCATTTACAGTTATGGGAGGTCAAATGGGTGTGTGGGTTGGTGTATGTTATGTGAGTGTGGACGGGTGGTCTAGGTGGAGGGCGAACTTTGCTTACTGTACCCAGAATTCTTTTCGGTTCGTGTTTATAGAGATCTATGTTTAAGGCACCTTCCTGATCGCTTATAAGTGAGTTTGATCATGTTTAACTGACGATATAGCCTCTATATGGCCCATAGGAGTCAAAACAAAATAGGAGCAATTTCGACTGACTTCGTTTTTGGGGCGGGGCCTATTTTGGCTTGCCGGTGTTAACTTTCTTCGGAAAACCCATTGTAATCTGTTTTACAGGTTTTAGGGTATGCTCCAAACAGAAAATTTCCTCTCGATCTGAATGTTTTTTTTAACGAAATCGGATCATTAGTTTTTCAGGCCGAACGTTTCTCATCTGAGAGGACCAGAACGTTCCAGAATGTGAGATTCTTAAAGATTCTGAGATTCTGAAAGTTTTAGATTCTTCAGGATTCTGAAATTGTGAGACCCGGAAGACGTCTAGGATTCTTGATCTCAAAAAAAACTCGATTTCGGTTGTCTGATATTGAAAGCTTTATATCTCATGAACTAATGACACGATTTCAATAAAAAAATCTACAGATCGATCGGAAATTTTCTTGAGATCATTGTAAGTTTTTGGCGGTCACACTGTTCTTGAGAGTTTAGGGCAAGTGCACCGCGGACAGTGTCAACTGAGACTTCCAGAAGATGTTCAAATTAGTCTGAGATTCTTAGATTCTAAGATTCTGAGAAGACCCCACCTCCCGTCATTCACCTCTACAAAAAGTCTTCCTGACGTTTTTTTCCAAAGAAAGTTCATAGTACGTACAGTAGTCCTCTCCCGACTACTTCAAATCGACAAATTTTGATTCTTGATCACTTTGCAAAAGTCTCCAAATGGTATTCTTGACATCTTCTCCAGAAGTGGTCTTCTTCTTTTTCTCGACTTCTCCGTCTACTCCATCGTCATACTTCTTGGCATCAAAATACACCAACGGCTTCTTCTTCTTCTCGATTATATTGCTTCTCTTCCCGCTAGTAGTACCGACAGATGGTCAAGCGGCGGAGACCGCGGCTTTCCGGAGAGAGAATAGATTGATCTTTGAAGATTTTGTATAGATTTGTGTTATTAGTCTCGCGCTTTTCGATTACTTGTTATTACGAGAAAGAGGTGGGAAAAAAACTTGTGTAGTAGAGTTTTGCAAACGGTGTTGCAATGGATCATTGAGTTGCTTTGAATATTGTCAAAGTTCAAATTCTAAAAAAATCTGAAGCAATTTTTGGAAAGCTCTATCTCAAGAACCTATGCCCCAATTTTGAAGATAATTATACAGATAGATAGGAAATTTTCTGGAAAGCTTTCAAACATTTTGAAGCTATTGAGAATCTCGAATTTGCCGTCTTTTGAAGTGGATAATCGGAGGGCTCTGTCTAGAATTCAAAACACTTTGTAAGCTCTCTATCTCAATAACTAATGAGCCAATTTCGATGTAAAATATATAGATCGATAGGAAATTTTCTGATCAGGATCTTGAGGATTTGAACTTTTGAAAATTCTAACTAGGGAATAATCTTAGTAATGCTTGCACTTACAACTTGTGTCGCACAGTACATGAATTTCAATTCAGATCCACTCATTTTCCGTACTTCAAAGTTAATTTTCTTGATAACAAATTTTGCGAATCCAACCATTACTCAGATTATTCCCTAATAAGTTTGACGTCTTCACAAGTCGAGAAACCACGAAGCCACTGTTCCGATTAATACTCTAACACTTTAAAATCCGTTTGATCACTTCTTGTGCTCCTTTTTTGCTTTTTTTTTTTTGCTCTTGAGTCTTTGGCCTGATCTTCATTCACATGTATCTTCAATCCTACGCACATCGACTCTTTCAAATCCCGTATCATCCCTAGTCATCGGATTTCCACTGGTTTTTCGCCTCTCATCAGAAAAAAATCACTAATCCAGACGTTCCAGAAATCCAAGCACTGACTGGTGAGAGCGTGTCTGAAAATAGAAAAAGATAAGGCATCGAAGAATCTGAGATATTCAGAACGACGATCAACACAAAAATAGTCACGAAAATCTCTGGGATTATCTGAAAAAGCGTTCATCGGATTTTCAAACCCCTGCCTGCATTTCCAGACACGCCATTCTTTCAACTATAGCATTGGGACTAAAAATAATCGTTGAGCATGGTGAAGAAATTGTCAGGCTTCTCAAGCACAAGTATACCCATTTTGATAAACAAAAAATGCTCAGATGGAAAAATGATTTTAATGTGATGAAGTTTTTGAAAATTTGAATCGGCACTCCTGAAAATCGAAACTTTGGAAACCATATTGTCCACCTCAAGAACCAAGTTCAAAATCGTATGAAACGGCGTACAAAATTACAGCAAAGTTAGGTTAGTAGCCAGTTTTTTTTCAGCCAAGTATAGGCACTTTTCAATCAACGCAAGCTTTTGCAATGTACCGTACTTCCCTTACTGAACCGGCACCCCTTCCATCACTTTAACCAAATTTATCTCGGTTCCAGTGACAGTTATGAAAAAGTGGTCAACTAACAAATTGTTTCCCTATTTATCATCAGCAATTTGTTAGTTGACCACTTTTTCATAACTTTTACGGAAACCAAGATAAGTTCGGTCAAAGGGATGGGAAGGGAAGTGTCAAGGCATTCCAATAGTTTTTAACCTCTAGAAAATCTTCCTGAGTCTCCTACACGAATCCAGATTCCATCCATTCCAGTACTTGATCTACCGATACATCCCTTGTTCATTTTTTGTCCGGACGCCATTCTCTGGAAATTGCTTTTTGTTGAAGGAGGTGGAAGAATGGCCAACGGCCACCCGCCTCAGGTGAAAATGTTAGAATGGCAATTATCCTCCCTATGGTCTTTTTCTTTTTCTTCCTCTTCTCCTTCTTATTCAACAAAACTTCGCACCTTTTCTTCTTCCTCTCTACTTCGACCACTTCAGAGAGAAACGGCGTTTCCAGTTTCTTCTCAATTTTTCTTCCTCCTCCGCTTTCCGAGACACTGTTTGCCTTTTGTATACATTTTTCGGGATTCTTGGTGATTCTGAATTCAGAGGATCAGAGGAGATTTTGGCTCTTCGAAATCCCGCGTTTCGACTTTGAAAGATATGATATTTGGGCTCGTCCTATCTCAAAAACTAATCAACCGATTTTTCTGAAAATTATACAGATCGATAGGAAATTTCCTGGAAATTGTTTTGGTCTTTTGCAGGTTTTGAAATTTTGAAGTTTGACGTCTTCTAGGGTCCATAATCTTCTAGCTCCTGATATTTCGAAAATTTTTGATTTTGACACCTTCGGTAACGTATTTATCTTCACTGGCAAAAATCAGAAAGTTGGAAGTCACCCTGATCTTGTTAACACTGTATCTCAAGACGACCATGACCAATTTAAATGAAAATAATATCAATCGATAGAAAATTTCCAGAAGATAAAGTCTGCATTTTGAAAATTTGAAACATTCCAAATTTGACGTCTTCTGAAGTCAAAAATGTTCTGAAATCTGAAATTTCACAATTCTTTCAGGTTGGAATGTTTTGGATTCTGAAGACTGTCTATTTTTTGCTTGCCAGGTGATTTTTTGAATGGATCTTAGCGTTACCGATCTCCAGAATCCACAATTTAAGAACTTTCAGTTCTTCAGAATATAAGTATCTCCAAAAGTGTGTATAAACGTCCGGATTTCGCATGACTCATATCCCTAACGAACCCAATCCATCACCAACCCCACTCCCGTTTCCCTCTCAATAGCTCCAAAAATGTATCCGTGTTCCGTTCCATTTTCTTCCTCCTCCCACACTGCTCCCTCATTCTCCGACCCCCCGCTCCATGGCTCCCCCCACACACCAATTTTCTTCATCTATCTTGTCTTTGTCTGATTCTCTGCGTCTCTTCATCCTGTACACTCTCTTTCCCGAAATCCCGAATTCTACTCATTTTTCCTCGACTTGTATGTGTCCAAAATTTTTGGGGTTTTGGAGTCCCCGAGGGGTCCACAAGAAAAATTCCGGGTGTTTTTTTTCTGGGCTTCTGAAATTCTGGAGTTTTGGAACTTTAGAGGAACCCCACCACCTCAGAGTCATTTCCATGAACTTTCAGCAATTCTTCTGAATTCCTCGCGATTTTCTACCCGGAACAGACCTTATTTCAGCTTTTCAATGTCATTTTCATAAAATTTGAATCCCACCAGTGGATTTCTCGCTATTTTTCACACCGGATTCCAAATTTTCAGACCGATCTGAGGTGTTCAGTGTTTGCGGACCAAACACCGAATCTTACGACACTTTGTGCAATCGAGCTGAAAATTTGGGTTTCAGAGTGAAAAGTGGCGGGAAATTCAAAAATGAGCATGAAATTTTACTATTTTCACCTTGAGACCCGTTTCTTCTAGAAAATTCTCTCTACGATGGAGATTTTCACAGCTTCAGGATAATTTTCATGAAATTTCATGCCTACCATTAAATTTCTCGTGGTTTTTTACTGTGGAACCCAAATTTTCAGAGCGATTTGAAAAATTGTCGTGAAATGTGGTGTTTGGTGTTTGCGTACCAAACATCAGATCTTACGACAATTTGTTCAGTAGCTCTGAAAATTTGGGTCCCGGAGTAAAAAATTATGGCAAATTCAATTTTGATGTTGGAATTTTCTGAAAATCAGTCGAACACTTCGAAATTTTCAAATCAAAGAAGTACTCTGAAAATTTCGAGTTCAGACTGAAAAAGTGGTTTCGATGAAAAATCTGAACATTTTGACTTTCCAACATTCAATTTTTGTCTTTTTTTCAGTTCTCAAAATGTGTAAAATTTTCTCGCCTCTCTTTTTTGCTATTTTTAGTGAATACAAGTTCTCAAATTTCTTAGCAAAGTTGACGTCTTCTTCTTTTCCTTCTTCGACATTTGTTCTCTTCTTTTTTGAACAAGAAAAAAATGACGAAAAAGAAGAACCGACTACTCGAGAATGCGTTCCACTCTCTTCAGTTTTTGTTCCGCAAGAAAAAAAACGAGAAAAAATTGGGAAAGAATTCGTTACATTTCTCTCCCCGAGTTGTTTTTCTTGCTTTGGGAATTCGAGAACTCTTTTTCGCTGATTTTTTTTTTCGTTCTGCAAAAAGTAGTCGTGGTTTTTGGCGGGAAGTTTGAAAGTCAAAAATCATTGAAGTAGAACGATCTTGGTTGGGGTTCAATGGCCTGGAAATTTTCTTCCAGTTTTTTTTACTTTTTGAAGAAGTCTTTTCGATTATTTTCAATGGGGAAGATTTCAAAGTTTCGAGTTTCAATTTTTCTCGATTTTTCTGAGATCTTGAAATTTCAGAGTGATCCACTCATTTTCGAAAAATTTCAAGATCTTCACTGAATTTCTCGTAGTTTTTTACCCAGGGAGCCAAATTTTCAGAGCGGCCAAGCAAAGTGTCGTAAGATTTAGTGTTTGGTACGCAAACACCAAACACTAGAATTTACGACACGTTTTCAAATCGCTCTGAAAATTTAGGGTCTGGGGTAAAAAATCACGAGGAATTCAATGGTAGCCATGAAATTTCACGAAAACGGAGCGAAATTGATGACTTCTGACGAGGTCAAAACTTTTCCCCTCTTCTTTTTCCATGTCGTTTTTGCTCTCATTAATCACACTCAAGTGCTCTTTTGAATAGCCCCAAGGGGGCGGGGGCTCTTTTTGATTCATTCTTGTTTTTTTTCCTGCGTTTTTTTTTTGTTTTGCACAATAAAACGCTCAGAATTCTGCTCATATTTCCCGCCCTAAAATCGTGCTATATACATAAATCTATATAATTTTATTGCGCTTTATGAGCCGACAAGCGCCTCGGCGATCGGACCCTCCGATTTTTATAGCCGAGTTCTCACACGTTTCGAATGAAAACGAGAAAACGAAAGAGTGTGGTGGAGTGAGAGACGCAGAGAGTGTCGAAAACTTTAGTACACCGGGGGGAGGACATGGGCCGGCAGGATGGGGGACGGACCCAATGGGAGAGAAAAAAGTGGACATTTGTTGAAAATAAAGATGAGAGAAATGAGAGACAGCAGGCAGGATATAACAAATGACTCTTTCTGTTTCCAGGAGCTCCTGGAGCACATTGATTTTTTGAAGCCTATTCCTTGTTCACCTGACTGTCCCGATTTGAGCACTTCAATGTGATTTTTATGAAATTTGAACCCCACCAGTGAATTTCTCGCGTTTTTTCACGCCGGAGCCCAAATTTTTAGAGCGATTTGAGATGTTCGGTGTTTGCGGACTTAACACCGAATCTTACGACAATTTTCGAAATTTCTCTGAAAATGGGCTCCGGAGTAAGAAATTACGAGAAACTCAATGCTTACCAGGAAAAATCTTGAATTTGAATTTTCTCCCGAGATTCTCACAAAGTTCTTATGATGGGATTCTCAACCCAAATTTTTTTGATCTTTCCCGAAATTCACTCAACCCGTTTCCCACGCTTGTTGTTCTTTCTTTCTTTGTACTTTTTTCTCGAAATCACTATTAGATTAGTCGGAAGAAAAAGAAGAAGAAGACTTTCACTTGGAAGTGAGAACAGAGAGAGATTCTGAAGGGAGAGAGAGAGAGAGAACAAGAAGACGTCAGGGTTCAAACAGAATACGGTGAATTGGGAGAGAGGAAAAGTTGATTAGCCGATTTCCGCTTGTATTGCGATTGAAAAGCCGAATTCTGAATCCCCGAAAGATTCATTCGTCGTTTTCTCTTCTTGATCATTTCTCGGGCTACAGTAACCCCCAAGTTTAAAGGCGCATAGGGGTCTTGAAACTAGAGTTCAAAGTTTGAGAGTAGGCTCATTTGTAAGCTTTTTTCATGCTTCATCTAACACAATAAGATTTATGATTTTTTTGGGAGAGATACTGGAGTCATGAAAGTTTAAAAATTCCAACCATTTAAATACAGTACCCCATATTTAAAGGCGCATATAGGTCCTGAAAATGAGTAAAAACTATTGTGAGTATACTCATTTGAAATCTCTGTTTTCGCTTAATTTTACTGTGAAATTTCATCTCTGGAAAATTGAGCACTTTTTTTGAGAGTAGGCTCATTTTGAAGATAATTTTTTGCCAAACCTAATGGTTTTAGTTTTCAAAACTAATGCTCAATTTTCTCGGAGTTACAGTGGTTTTGAAGTTTAGAACCTGCTCGAAGACTCGAAACATTCTGCACCCTCCAGAGTCAATATTTGGTCAGGAAACCGTATTATGTAAATATTATTTGATATTATTATACATACTAATGGTTATTGATAGATTGGTGGTCAGAGCAAACAGCAATTTTCTTGGTTTTTGGGGAAAGATTTTTTTAAGGGAAATTGTATAGTTTTTTTTTGAGATTCGGAGATTCTGAAAATTCTGAGAATCTGAGATTCGTAAATTCTGAAAGTCTGAGATTCTGGAAGATTCTGAGATTTCGAGATTTCGAGATTTTGAGATTCTTAAAGATTCTGAGTTTCTGGAAGATTTCGAAATTTTGAACTTCTGAGATTTTCGAGGATTCTGAGATTCTGAGATTCTGGAAAGTTCTGGAAAATTCTGAATCTTCCAGAACCGTCGAGAATCGTCTAGACCTTTCCATAATTATATGAAGTTTTAGATTATTCTTGGACCTTCTTCAATTTTTTAGAATTTTCCTATAGCTTCCAGATAGTTCTAGAATTTTTGAGACTTTCCAAAGCTTTCTGAAAAAATTTTAAAGGCGCATAGTACGACTTCAAAATCTCTCGACCATACAGTATCTCTCATAGAACGTCTTCCTCCGAACACTCTCAATCATTCTCTCACCTAAAGTGCGAAAAAAAGAAACCCGTCGGATTGTAACACTTTGTTTCTCTAATCCTCCTCTCTCTCTCTCGCTTTCTTAATGTCACATTCCCGTCTCTATACAACCTCCTGTCCCCCCTCCTTCTAAACCATCTCTCGTAGAGTGCTCAATGAGCCCCCCCTTCCCGTCTCCCGACGGGTGTCTTCTCTCCTTCCCGAGAGGGAAGAACGAGCCACCTGTCATCATGAATGTCTCTCTGCGTCTCTCGTTCTCTCTGTTCATTTTCCCACTTTTCTCTACCTGTCTGCGTCTCTCTGATCTTGAGGTGCGAATGAGAGGGGCTCATTTGTATTTCCATGAGTTCCTCATGTGTTTTTTTTCAAAAGTTTTCATGATTTTCAAAAGATTTTGAGGATTAGAAAATGTTGAATTTGGATTCAGAGCAAAATTCTGATCTTGAAAAATTTTTTTAGCCATTCATTTTTTTTTTTCGTTGTTTTTCTTGAATTTCTGAATAGATGGATTAGCATTTTCCTTCTCATTCAGTTTGTCGAACAACAACGAAAAAATATTCAGAAAATGAGCATCTTAATAGGCTGAAAATGAGTCAGGATTCTGGGTAGCAAAAATTCAATTTTTTGTCTTTAAAAATTTATCATCAAAAAGACAGTATTTCCTTCTTCTAATTTGAATTGAAGCCTTTAAACTTGAATTACTGTAGTTTTCTCTTCCAATTCTTCCAAATTGAAAGTGGGCGGAGCCTAAGCGTGCGGGGTATCCTTCGAAATCTGTTGACGCTGCAAAGCTCAAAACATGGTTTTTTGGGTCTCGAAGGGAAAGTGAAAAAGGTACTGTAGTTAGATCAAAGTTTTGAGATTTTCAAGTTTTTTTTCTCAACTTTTTTTGCTGATTCTTTTATTCCTTCTCAAACGCTACATTTCTCTAGTCTATAAATACTAGTTTTATGTACTAATCCCCCCTTCTAAACCCTCTGGGAAAAGAAAGGGGGTATTAGTCATCAGAGTATTCCAAGGTCCTTACTGATATTTCGAAACATTCCCCATTCCTATTTTTTCTCTTTCTCTAACTGTCTATGTCTCTCTTCTCTCTCTCCAATTCTCAATTGTGTTCTCATCAGTTAAGTGTGATGTTTACCAGTTTCCCCTCCTTCCCCCCGACAGTCGTGATGTCATTTCTTCTCACGTTTCGCGACGAAAAAAGTCGGTTCTGGAACATTCTTGGGATTTTTGGATTTTCAATCTATTAAAGTGATCCAATATCTCTCATATTTTGTGCCAGTTTTATGATTTTTCGCGTTGTCTCATCGCGAGCTTTCGAATGATATCCCACTAGGCTCCGCCCACTTTTCAAATTTTCGATGTGAACCTTTAGTATCTTTTGTTTAAAGGTGCATAACTTTCATGAAAGTTGATCAAATTTTTTGAAGGGATACTCATTTGAAAGCCCGATTCTTGCTCTATTTAACATCATAGCTTTCTTATTCTTGTCTTCAGAGATACTGTAGTTATGGTCATTTGAATATTCTGTAACTACAAATGACGGTGTCTCTTGTTTAAAGACGCATAACTCTTTTGAAAATCAAAGCATTCCAAAAATTTTTTGAACATCGGATTTGGCTTGTTTGCAGTTTTCGAATGGTGCAAAATTTGGCTAGTTTTTGCCATCGTATTCCTAGTTTAAAGACGCAGAGGATTTTTGAAAATCGAAAATTTTTTGGAATTTTTTTTTCAAATTTTTTCCACCTGAATCGTGTAACTTCGCTAGTTTTGGGTCAATTTTTTTGGTTTTAGCATCAAAATGAGGCTCAAATTATGCAAATTTTGTAAGTATACAATATTATCAATTCCATGAAACTTAAGCTGAGCAATGATACTCTGAAAGTAGTGACAGTGGGGAAAAGAAAGCTGCCATTGTTAATGTTTATTCAACCGTTTCTTTTTGCCTCTCTCTCTCTCTCTTTTTCTCTTCTCCTGCTTAATTTGATACTTAACACCTGTCAGAAGGTCATCTGTCTTTTCTGAATCCTCCTCTTCAGAAGAAGAAGAAGAAGACACCTGCTGTCATCACATCATCATTCATTCTGCCTCGGGCTAATTATACAGCGGAAAAATTGACACAAGATTTGAGGACTGTTTAGAGATTTATGAGGTGTTTTTAGAGAGCAGATTTAGAGGAGCATTGCTCAACTTAAATTTCACGAATTTTCGGAATGTTGTAGACTTCCAAACGCTCCACTTTTTCACCTACAATTCGGTACTAAAACTGTCAAAATCTAGCCGAAATTTTAAAAGTTAGCTTGAGCTGAAAAAAAGAAAAAGGAAAGCAAACATTTTTATCTTCAAAAATGCCGTGCGCCTTTAAACTAGGATTCCTAAAGCGAAATCTAGCCAAATTTTGTTTCATTCGATAGCTCTAAACACGCTGAATCCAATGATAATATACACAAAGATTCTTCGCCTTTGAAAAAAGTTATGCACCTTTAAACAGGAGATGCTGTACTTTGAAAGTTCATGGCTTTCAATTGACGATATATACAGTATTCCTGATGGCACAACATAGAATCTTAGTATTAGATTGAGAAAAAACAGAGCTTTCAAATGAATCTACTTATAGTCAGTTGCCTAGTTTTGCAAGTGAGATATGCGCCTTTAAACAAGCTTCTAATTTTCATTCGAAATTGGAAAATGGGCGGAGCCTAGAGCTCTCGACAAGTAGAATCCGAATTTCGGACAGAAAACTTCTTTGAGCTCATTGTCAAGATGAAAAGTAGCAAAATATCCGAAACTCCAAAGGACTCCTCTTTCTGTGTATACATCCACTTTTCTACCACTTCTCCTTCCACACACACATATTTGATTTCATGTTGTATTTCAAATAGTAATTCGAGTCCATTTCCTATGTCTGCGTCTCTCACTCTCTCGTTTGCTTCTCCAAACATGCACTTCACTTCCACCTTTTTTCGCTGGTGTTTTTTTTCTGGTAGAATTCTCGCGGAGAACGGCTATTTATAGTGGTGAGAAACGGTTTGGCTTGGAGTGCTATTCGGCCGGTTTTGCGGACGCTATAACTTTGGAGATTTTTATTTTTGTGTCTTGATAGTAAGTTATTTGGATTCAGCGGGTTTTGAGCTTTCGATTGATGCTAGGTTTGTCTAGGCTTTGCTTACAGTAATCCAAATTTTGAGAGCGGGAATTTCGAATATGAAATTTTTTCGAAGCTTTTTAAACTGTAGCCTGTAACTTTGTTAGTTTTAGTCAGATTGTTTTGGTTTTTGTACCAAAATAGAGCTGAAAACTTGTAGGTTTCCAAAATCCACAATTTTCTTTGTTTTTATGAAATTAAAGCTGAGCAATGACTCTTCAAAGATGTTGAAAGCTCGATTGTTCTATGCTGACCAAACTCCAGACTCCCCTAGACCCGAGACTATTTTCTGATAAGAAGCATGACAAAAAATGCAGAAAAAAAACGGAGGTGTTAAAATCCAAGAGGGGAAACCCCCTGTAAACCTCTTTACTTATGACCACTTGAAAAATTGGACAGCATGGGGAAAATTCGAAAATCGGAGGTTTAAGAAGAGGATTAGTGGGTGTGAAACCCCCCACTTATAGTGATTAGTTTTGAAAAGTGGGGAGAGAGAGGATGGAGTCGAGAGAGCTTTAGGGTTGAAAAATTGAAAAATACGTTCTTTTTTCAAAATCTCCAAAATCTCACCTACAGTGAGGTACAAAAACCGAAAAAATCGACCCAAAACTAACAGTGTTAAAGGCTTCCGTTCAAAAACATTCGAAATTTTGTTTTTTACAAATTTTATGCGCCTTTAAACTAGGATTACTTTAAGCAAAACGGGGGTTATTCGGTATCATTCAAAAGCTCAAAACGAGCTGATTCAGAATATGTTGCCTTTGGATTGGGGGATTCCAAAGCTTAAAAGTTACGGTTAGATTTCAGCCGCTCATCAATCCGTTCTTTTCTTCCAAACACTTCGTCCACTTTTGCTCCTCTAATGACCTATCCGACACCTCTCACCTCTATTCTTTTTATTCCCTCCGTTATCACACTTTTCATCAATGTCACTCCCCCCCTCCTCTTCCAACACCTCCCCCTACTTACCTCATGTTCTCTGTCTCTATCCCTCTCTTTCTTTTCTATCAGGTGAACTCATTCAAGTTTCCATTGAAAACTTTTTGTTTTTCAATTTTTGAATTTTGAATTTTGAATTTGGCACTCAAAATCGTTATTTCCAAAGCCCTAGAAAAGCCTTTCTTTTCTTCTTCTGTACCTTGGAAAACAGGTGACTTTTTGTTATACATAGATTGTTATTGTCTAGAATTCTATACCCCTCCCCTTTTTTTTCAGAAAAACTGATTAGTCATGAAATTTTCCCCTTTTTCTTCTTTTCCTGATTTTGACACTTTTTCCAAAAACACTTTTTTCATTGTTCATCTTTTCTCAACACAAAGTTTTGTCTTCAAAAAATCATCATTTTCCAGATTCTCCAACTGTTTCTACAGCGACAATCACTTGGGATTCTCAAGAGGATTTTTCGAACAATTATAAAACCCTCTGAAACCTTCTAGATTCTTCTTAAACCTTTTGGAACACTTTATAACTCAATTGAGCTTTTTGGAACTTCCCAAAACTCTCTTGACCTTGAATTTTTTCTAGGACTTTGTCGGACATTCTCAAAATTTCCAGAATTCCCGAGCATCTTTCTGATTCTACTGGAGAGTTTTCGAAACGTTAAAAACCACTTGGAATCTTCTAGAATTTTTCAAGAAGCTCCAGAATCTTCTAAAACCTATTGAAGATTCTAGAGCTTTTTCATTCACAGGTTTCGGCGGGAGTTCTGAAAAATAAATGGTTTTGAAACTTTGGAGTCTCGCTCTAGTTCTAGCCCGATTTGTATTTGATGAAAGTTCGAAAAATCCAGAAATTTGGAGCCTGACACCTAAGAAAAGCGACTCAAAACTAAAAAGTTACGGTGCTTCGGTTTCAAAAGTCCTCAAAGAGCTTCATATTCGTCTCGTGCTCAAATTTGGATTACTGTAAGCAAAACCAAGACAAACCTAGCATCAATCGAGAGCTCTAAACACGCCGAACGCCGAAATGGAATAGTTAAGGGGATGTGGCTCAAAAAATAAGCCGAGTTACAGAAATGTTTCCATGCTGTCCAAAACCATAGATCAGAAAATCAACCATAACTCGCTTAGTTTTCAGGTCACCTCCCTTTAACTATCCCTTCTCCAACACCTATCATTATATGGATTTCATACTCTCTCCCTCAGTGTTATCTGGGCCCCATCAAAGCCTCTCTTATCCGTTCCTCGTTCCTGCTGTCTCTTTCTCTCTCGATGTGTCACCATGTTCGCCTTTTTTTTCCCACTACCATCCGCATATCTATCACCCATTAGTGTAATTACACCTCTCTCTGTGTGTTCCTCAGCACGCACGCACACACATGCGGATGACAGATTCCTAGGATCGTCATTCCTGGTACTGCTGATGGTGACCTCTTTTGATTCCTTATAACTTTTTGGGATTTGGGGTTACTGCAGATTTTTGGTATTATTTGGCCTCAAAAACGACCCGAACGGTCATAACTATTATTGATATTATTGATCTAGAATTTATGCAAATTGAATTTTTGAACAATTTTTGAAGCCAGATTTAAGCTCCAAAATGAATATAATCATGGCTAGTTTCAATAAACGTCTAAACTTGGTCAATTTTTCGGCTCAATGTCCTGTGCCTTTAAATCTTGAAAATCATATTTGTTCATTTTTTTTCAAAAACTTCATGTCATTTCGAACACTTTGAGCCTAAAACCGACTCTTTAGCTCGACAATGAACAGAGTTGCAGATTTTCGAAACATTTCGAAAACTCAAAATCCAAAACTTTACCGTAACTCGATTCGTTTTCAGTCAAATTTTGAAACGTTTACAGTTTTTTAATCAGCTCTTTGAGAGCTTCAAGATGAATGTAATCATGGCTGCCGCTGGGGAAAATCTGGGAATCATGGTCAATTTCTATGCGCCTTGAAATTTGAATTTTGAGTTAGTTTAGATTTGCGAAAATCCAAAAATTTCCGTTTGCAGTGGAAAGTGGAAAGTTCAACAATTTTCAAAGCCCCATATTTGTCTTCATTTTTGTCCGAAAACTCTGATTTCGGTCTCAAAAAACCCAAATTTTCACATCCAGCTGACTGTACTTTTAACTTCTTTTACCATCCATAAAACTGCTTCCTATGATCATAAAAACGTGCGTAAGGCAAACCGTCTCTTTCTTGACCGTTTGATAAGAAACTCGGCGCCATTTTTGATCTTTTCACCCGTGAAATTTCCTCCTAGTTCACCCAATTCAAAACTCATCGATTTTTTCACCCTGTCAATCAGAAGAAAATCAAAAATATGTCAAAAAAAGAGAATCGGTCCACCTCGCTTATTGTTTGTGCAAACGCTGTGACCCGTATCAGCTGATTTGCTCTGTCTCGTGGGATTAGGTATGTTTAGTGTTCTTCTTTTGATAGGTTTGAAAAGGTAATAATAATAATAAGAGGCACACTGTGCTATCAGCAGTTGTTTCTCGATGTCTCCCACTATTATTTTTCACAGTTGGAATTTCAGAATTTTCGAGTCGAAGATTAGGGTCTAAAAAAGTAGCTCTAAATTTGTTATTTTCAAATTTGACTCGTTGAGAGCTTTCGCATGATGTCTCACATGGCTAAGCACCGCCCATTTTCAATTTCACCACTCTTTGAGTCAAATTAAAGGCGCATAGGACGAAAGACCTGAAACATAATAATTTTATGATTTTTTCAAATCCAGTCATGATCATAGTCATTTTGAAGCTCTTTTTGAGTTGAGTTCAAAACGGTAAAGGCCGTAAAATTTGGATGAAAACTAAGCGAGTTACGGCAGATTTTTGGATTTTGAGTTTTCGAAAAGTTTCGACAATCTGTAATTCTATTCGTTTTTGAGGTATGAACTTGGATTTTGGTTCAAAATATTTGCCTTTTTATGAATTTTCGGTTAAAACTAATCATTCCATCGTAATCAAAACTTTGGCCCCAAATTTCAAATCATCCCAACTTTGCTCATTTTCAAATCATTTAGCTCAATTGTGGCTCAAAATTGTTCCTGGAACTTTTAGAGAATTCTAGAACCTTCTAGAATCCTCAAGGAATTACGGAATTTCCCGCACACTTTCCCCCGGCCCGGCAAACATCAAAGCGTAATGCGAAGATAAGTGTATTCAGTGCTGTGCAAAAGGGGAGGGGGTACTTTAGATTTGTCGGATTTGTGCATTGTCACCACCACCACCAACACTACGAGTAAGAGGGGGACGGACACTCGATAAGTTCCCCCCGTCCCTGTCATCTGAATGGTCCTTTTGTGTGTCGTCGGGGGTCCACTTGAGGGTTCCCCTCCTAGCCCCTTTGTGTATGTGTACACATACGGGCACCCTAAAAAGGGGGCGGAGCTTAATTGAATTTGATTAAGTTTGTATAGAACAAGCTATGAGTCATGTCGGATTGTGGAACAAAAATAGGGTTCGAGAAAATTTTGGAAAAAAAAATACAGTAATCCGAAAGTGGTCATCGAAATGTTTTCCAATTACTTAGTTTGAAGTTCCCTAACTTTATTGGTCTCCATTCAAATCTGACAACTTCAGGTTGATTCTGAAGCTCTAACACACATTTTTGTTAGGTTCATATAATTTCAGCCGTTTTTGAGCGAGTTACAGTTGCTCATAGCCTATATTGAAATTTAAAATGTTTCAATCCTAGTCATGTTTATACTCATTTTGAAGCCCTTTTTGAGCTGATTTTGAAACAATTTATTTTACAAAGATTGGAATAAAACTAATTAAGTTATGGAGGATTTTCGAAATTTCAAAAAAAAAAAATTTCTATCTTTGTTCATTTTCAAGCTATGGAATTGGTTTTTGGCTCAGTTTGGTCAAAATTTAAAAAACTTGAACAAATCAGCTCACTGTAACGTAACTCATAAATTTAACAGGTTTAAAAAATCCCGAAGAAAACTTTGAATTTTCAACCCCTGTTTTTTTGCTCATTTTCATTGTTAGCTCATTTTTTTTGCTCAAACCTTCTAGAAAATTCAAAATTCATTTTTGAACAAGACCCTGTACCTCTCCGAGAACCTTTTAGAACCCCCGATAATCCTATTTTCGACCTCCGTCTAATCCCATCATGTTTATACTCAAACTGACCCTCTTCTCCCGGGAAATTCAAATTTGAATTTGTCAAAACTCAATTTTGGTTTCCTAGGCCACCAAACTCCTCCAATCAAGTGGTCTCCCCATGCTTTGATTGAATGAAAGTGGAGGGCCCCCCTCCATCTATTTGTTTGTCATACATGGAGTCGTCCCCCTTTTTCTTCTTTTCTTAGAATCTTCTTCCCAGAGAAGAAAAGAAGGGGGGACGCTTAATCAAATTAATGAAGTCGAAGCGACGAGCAGCACTCTCTTTTCTGGTTTTGGAGCAGCATTGCTCAGCTTTGGCGTTGCTCAGTGGGGGGAAAAATTGATGGTTGTTTTTTTTTGGTGGGGAAGAGGACTATACAACCTTTGAATATTCTTCTAGCTCAACTTTCTTCATTGTCAAAATCTGTCATCTTCTTGTTTTCCTCTTCTCTTTTTTTACTGTTTTGATTCTTTCAATTTTGGAAGGTTTCTTACTTTCAGAATCCACACTCGTTGAAAGTGTTTGCGTACAAAACACCATACCTCACGACACTTTCTCAAATTCCGCTGAGCAGGCGATGTTTGGGTTAAAAAATTCAACGACACCGTTTTTCCGTTTTCGAGAACCCAGTACGAAATCCATCAATTTTCGATTTGAAACCCTTCTTCTCCCTCTTCTGACAGCTCCCGCCACAAATCTCGATTCGTACACACAACACAAGAAAAACCGATTTCCTTCTTTTTTTAACATTTTGATGAATGAATTGAGACACGGACACATGGAAGAAGGCAGCGAGAGAGGTCCAAGGTCGGCGGCGCTCCGTTTTTCGCCCCCTTTGAAGACGCAACGGGAGCGCCCCACCACCAGTTTTTTGATGGATTGATGAACACTCTTCGCCTTCGTTTTCGTTTTGGCCCTTTTGGTTGTATAATACCCCCCTCCCCTTTTTTCGTAGGAAAAATGTTGCCGAAAAATTGTTTTGTGTTGACTTCAGCAGTTTTGCAGTGGGATTTTTACCCTGGGAAAGTCGAAATTCCGTAAAACAAAGATCGAATTCAAGCTCAGCGTGGTTTTTTACCCCAGGGCCTCAATTTTCTGCGGAATTCAACCAAGTGTCGTAAGGCGTGGTGTACTGTACGCAGTGCATCACATCTTACGACACTACTTTCAAATCGTGTGAAAACTTGGACTCCGGGATGAAAACCGACGCTGAATCTGAAAATGACATTAATTTTGCGAGGTTTTGAGTTCTAGAAATTAGAGATTTGTTGTTCGAGAGTCGAACTTCGTTTTGGCATTTTTAAAGTCAAAATCCTGAAATTCCAACCTCCAATTCGAATTCAGCGCCATCAATTACCCCTGCCCTGAAATTTTCAGCCAATTTGAACAAAGTGTCGTAAGATGTGGTGTCTGCGTACCAAACACCATATCTTACGACAATTCTCAAAATCGCTAAAAAGACCACCTGTCCGTATTGAAATTTTGCGAGAATCTCGAAAATGACAATGAAATTTCGAGATTTTGAATTCTTGACCTATAAATTTCGAAATTTCAGTTCAATTTGTTCTATGTGTGCACAAAAGCCTAGTAAGTTGGTTTTTTTTTCCCGAATGCAATCGTTGTCCATCGGTCGTACAAATAGAAATACGCACAACCAAAAAGTGACACCTCTTTTTTCTCTTTCCCTATGGAATTTTTTTCGCCCGTTGCTTGCTTGTCCCATAATTCAATTGGGCCCAAGCCGAGAAATGTATCCTCTTTTTTCTCTCTCGATGGAACTCTAAAAAGCAGAAAAAAAGAGAAGAGAGTGACAACTTCCGTTTTCATTTGAAATCGATCCCCTCCCCTTTTCATGTTGCAAATTTTCGCCGGATATCCTTTTTCATCATGACGTGACTTTTCTTCAGATTTCATTTTGACCTTTTGGAACTGATTCTTGACCTGACTAGGAGAATAGGCGGGAAATTCATTTTTGACACTTTTGAACTTCAAATCACGAATTTTCAAGTTGATTTTCAAACTCAGCGTGTCTTTTTACCCTCTAGCAGAAATTTTCAGCGAAATCGGACACAGTGTCGTGAGGTTTGGTGTACTGTACGCAGTGTGTTTGGTGTTTGCACACAAAACACCACATCTTACGACATTTGGTTCAAATTTGCTGAAAACTTCAGGATAGGGGTGGTAAAGTCCGCTAAGCTCGAAAAAGAGCTCAGAATTTCAAAAATTCAAGGTTCCTCAGAAGGTTTGGAAGCTCGATCTCCCAAAAAGGCTTGTGCCTTGTGACAGGTGATATCTCCTCCTCCTGTCTCCTGTCTGTGAGTGTGCCTTTTTTTGGGTGCGGCAAACAAGGTGTCATCTATCCATTCGTTTCCTTTTGAATCCTCCCGTTTTCGGGGTCATCCATGTTTGCTCTCGGGTTCGCCTTGTATGGGCGATGCTTTTTCCCTCTATGTACATTTTCTCTACCTGAACATACACAGAGAGAAATAGAACACTCAAGCACACTGTCTCACTCTCTCCTCGATTTCGCTTTTTCCCGCCAGCCAGCTTAAGACTCACTTGAGAGTGAGGAAGAGCGAATTCTGATGGATTCTGAATTCCAATTCTAGAAGAGAAGTACTCACTTTTCCAAGTTATCAAGTTATGATCGTTTTAAGTCGGTGGCCAAGATGTCCAATTTTTGGGATTTTTTAGGCCATAGTATTCAGTATCATGAAGCGAGTTTTGAGAACTTCAACGCATTTTTTTCAGAACTAAAAATCTCAGGTTTCAAACAAGTTACGATCGTTTGAAGTTGATGGCCTAGACATTCCCGAAATTCGGTTTGTAGGCCATCAACTTCAAAGGGTCATCCGTTTGCTTAAAATGGAAAATTTTGGAATCTGAAAAATGCATCATAGTCAACAAAAACTTCCAAATTATATTGACTTTTGATGGACTAAATTCTAGTCAAATTTATGGGTTTCTAGGCCACCAGTTTCAAATGATAATCACTTGATTGAAGAGGAGCAAATTACAATGCTTCATACTGTTCATTACCTGTTCCCAGTTCTCTTTTATATGTACGTATGCTTCATTACAGAGCTCTTCTTGAAGGAGGTCTTCTTTTGCAGTTCCCCTAGGACCTCCCAACTGCTCAATCTAAAAAGAGAGCTTAAAAAGTGCAAAATAATGGAGCAAAAGATGTTGATGATGATGCTGGCATTGATGCCCTTCTTTTCCGCGCAAAAACCGACTTTTTCTTTGGGTTTTGGTGGCCGAGGTTCTCTTTTGTTTTTGCGGGTTTGTATAGTAGGCCGAGAGTTCTGGAAAAGATTCGGTAGAATTCTGAAGAGTTCTGAATGTTCTCAAAGGACTTGTGTGAACTTTCTGACTCACTTCTGAACTTTTGGGTTCAGTTTTCAAACCTCTAGAATATTCTAGATTCTCGAACATTCTCTCCTATCATTTCTCCGTTTTGGAGCTCTTTTCCTGCTCCTCTCTCTCCCACACGCAATAACTGAATAAATTTAGTGTGTCCGGTCCCCTCCCCCCCTTATGACCACTGCTTTTATTTTTTGCCTTTTCTTCTTCTCCCTTTAAACCACTAGGCAAATTTCGCCTCTGGCTCTCTTTTTCGTCTAACTCTCCGCCTCTCCATGTCTCTTTTTTTCTGACTTCTATATCCCTTCCTTTTCAGCTTTTTCGACTATGAATCATCATTATTTTTGATCGACTTCTTGAATATTCTAGAACGTTTTTTTTTCCTTTTCATCATTCGCATTTTTTTCGCTTTTTCAATAGATGATGAACTCCTCATGTTTGAGATTTTTCATGAGCCAGTTTTCGTCGACGTTTCTGTTTTTGAGAGCCTCAAAACTTTACAAATTTACTATATTTTTTGGAAGATCAAGATTGTAACATTTTGATTTTAAAATTTAACTTATTTTCAGCTTCAAAACAAATGTTTCTTTGTTCGAAACCGATTAGTTTGCCTTGAGTTACGATGTTTTCAATTTGATGGCCTAGAAGTTCTATTGTTCGGATTTCTAGGTCACAAATCTTATTTTCACTTTCTGTTACTTATGAATCCGGTTTCAGCTGGTTGAGAGCTTTAAAATTAGTATAAACATGGTTTTGTTTGTCGGTGGCCTAGAAATCCAGTTTTGGGTTTCTAGGCCATCAACTGCAAAGGGGCATAACTCGGCTCAAAACTTAGGTTTTCAAAATTTTATTTTTTACAGTTATATGGCTTCATTTCAGCTATCGAACCCAGTTTATAGATCCCGGAAAATTCAATGTTGAGTCGAGTTATGATCTTTAAAAGTTGATGACCTAGAAATCCAAATTTTGGATTCCTAGGCGGCCAAATCTCGCAACTTTCTTCATCTTTTGCTTTTCTTTTTTCCTTACCTTCCCTCAACTGCTCCATCTTAAATTTTTCAATTTTCAGAAACCCCCAATTTTTTTCTGGACATTCATCATGCGATAGAGGACCCCTTCACACTATATACATTACAAACTACAATCTCCACTACAAACTACACAACACACAATGAGCAACAACAACTCATTTCGACCGCCGTCATCAGTTCTAATGCAACTCGTCACCCTTGCCCTGTTCCTATTATTACTTGTAGTGAATCTAGGCTCCGCCCACTTGTCACCTGCAGAAGACGGAGAGTTCGATGAAGACGTGACGACGACGGTCTCGTCGATCGCGTCGCCCATGAGGAGAACGTACACGAATGAGTGGGCGGTGCGGATAGCGGGCGGCAAGACTGACGATGCGGATCGGTTGGCCAGCAAGTACGGGTACACTAATTTGGGTCCGGTGAGTGTTTTCTTTTTGAAATCTATTGTTTGTATGAATAATAGCAGGAGAGATTCGCAAATTTTTGAGCTAAATTTCATCAAAATCCAATGAGAACTAGCAAAGTAATGAGCATTGGAAGTTGGTGGCCTAGAAACCCAAGTTTCATGGTTTTTAGGCCACTCAAATTTTATTATGTAGAGCAAACTGTCAAAACTCCAATGCACTTTTCAAATTTCACAAATATCAATTTTGAGCCGAGTTATGCGCGTTTCAATTTGGTGGCCTAGAAACCCAAATTTGAGATTTTCTAGGTCATCAAAAAAACCAGCCTTGTTTATACTCATTTTAAAGCTCTCGACATGCTGAATTCGAATTTTGACATTACAACGTGCTAGATATCAAATTGGAGGACTAGAATCTCCAGTTATGAATTTTCTAGGCCGCCAATTTCAACTCGCCGTATTTTCCCTAAAAGACAATACTTTTTTATCATGATTATACTCATTCGAAAGCTCTCAACCTCCTAAATCCAAGATTCCAGATCATTCCGGGTGACGAGTTCTATCTATTCCGTGACGATCGAAAGAAGACACGGTCGTCGCGAAAAACGCGCTCGCTCTCGGCCAACCAACTGCAGCACGAGGAGGAGGTGATGTGGATGGAGCAGCAGGTGGCGAAGAGGCGAGTCAAGCGTGGATACCGACGGATCAGAAGGCATACGGAGGATAATGAGATTATCGAGGAGGACGTGGGGAGGCAAGTGAGCAAGTCGAGGAACAGGAAACATCCGGATCCCAATGATCCGTTGTGGACGGATATGTGGTATTTGGTGAGTTTTCGTTTTTGGTGGAAATTTCATGAAGGGAAATGACAGAATTCCAGTTATTAGAACTCTAAAAAGTTGATTTTGAGACGAGTTATGGTCCTTTGAAGTTGATGGCCTAGAATCCCGAATTTTGGATTTCTAGGCCATCAACTTCAAATGCTCATAATTTTTGTAAAAGTGAAGATTTTTTTTTTACGAGCCATTGAAATTGAATGCTTAGAAATCCAAAATATGGATTTCTACGCCACCATCACGAAATCCTTTGCAATCTGGTTTTGTGTAGGCTCATTCTGAAGCCCTTGTCATTGCAAGAAAAACTATATATTTTTCATGAAAATTGGACCAAAACTGACGGAGTTATAACGTTTTCAAGTTGGTGTCCTAGAATTTCAAAAAATGGTTTCTTAGGCCACCAATGAATCAAGTGTTCTAGGATCTTACTGCACTTTTCAGACTTTAAAAATATCAGTTTTGAGCCAAGTTATGACCTCTGAAAGTTGAAGGCCTAGAAATCCAATACTCGGCCATCAACTTCAGATGCTCATAACTCGACTCGAAATTGAGATTTTGGAATTCTGAAAAGTGTCTTGGAATTCTCAAAATGTGCATAATCATTACACATATCCTAACCCAGAATCTGAACCAGTATTTTTTCAAAAACCTTCAAAACAAATTTCCAGAACCGCGGCCAAAACGACATGGACTTCCACACGCGCATGGATCACAACGTCAAAGAGGCGTGGGACTTGGGCTACACTGGCAAAGGTGTCGTCGTCACGATTCTCGACGACGGTCTGGAGCGAACGCATCCGGACATTTCGCCGAACTACGACGAGCGAGCTTCGTATGATGTGAACGATAGGGACAACGACCCGATGCCGAGATACGAGTTTTCCGATGAGAATCGACACGGCACGCGGTGTGCCGGTGAAGTGGCCGCGATTTTCAATAATAGTCTGTGCATTGTGGGCATCGCCTACAATGCGAACATTGGAGGCATTCGAATGTTGGATGGAGACGTGACGGATGCGGTGGAGGCGGCGTCGGTGGGACATAACGCTGATTACATCGATATTTATAGGTGCGTACTGTGGTTTGGTTTCTGTTTTGAAAAAAAGGGGAAACCAAGACAATTCAAACGATCTTTTCTGATTGTGAAAATCTCCATTTTGAGACAAGTTATGACTGTTTGAAGTTGGTGGCCTAGAAACCCACATTTTGAGATTTCTAAGCCACAAGTGAGCTTCTAGAAAAACAAAAATGTCAGGTTCTCAATGCACTATTTAGATTTGGAAAATCTCAATTTTGAGCCAAGTTATTGCTATTTTAAGTTGGTGACCTAGAAAACCAAAATATCGGTTTTAGGCCAACAGATTTTTAAAATGTTTAAAATGTTTTGAGAACTGTAATTCACTTTTTTAGAACTGGAAAATCTATATTCAGAGCCGAGTTATGACTGTTTGAAGGTTGGTGGCCTAGAAACCCACATTTTGAGATTTCTAGGCCACCAATAAACCTAGCCATGATTATACTCATTTTGATGCTCCTGTCGCGCTCATTCTGAATTGCTGAGTTGAAAGACACAAAAAATAAAACAGAGGCCTGGAAACCCGAAAATTGGGTTTCTAGGCCATCAGCTTAGAATGTTCATAACTCGGCTGAAAATCGAGAGTTTCAAAATCTAAAAACAGTTCCGAGCACTCCAGAATGCTCTTTTCTTTCAGTGCCTCCTGGGGTCCCGATGACGACGGTCGTACTGTGGACGGCCCGGCGAAACTGACACGATCCGCTTTCGAGAAAGGCATCACAATGGGTCGAAAAGGAAAAGGATCGATTTTCGTATGGGCATCGGGGAACGGTGGAAAAGATGCGGACTCTTGTAATTGTGATGGCTACACCAACTCCATTTACACTTTATCGATTTCCTCGGCCACAGAGAACGGCAATATTCCATGGTACTCGGAGGCGTGCAGTTCCACACTGGCCACCACCTACTCATCCGGAGCCACCGGAGAAAAGATGATAGTGACGACGGATCTGCATCACGCGTGCACCAACATGCACACGGGGACCAGTGCGTCGGCTCCGCTGGCCGCCGGAATCGTGGCGTTGGCGCTGGAGGCGAATCCGAATCTCACCTGGAGGGACCTCCAACACATTGTCATTCGAACTGCAAAACCGATAAATCTGAGAGCCGGAGACTGGACGACGAATGGTGTTGGTCGAAACGTATCGCACAGTTTTGGCTATGGGTTGATGGATGCTGGAGCCATGGTGAAGATGGCAAAGGTTTGGAAGAGGGTCGATGAGCAGCACAGGTGTAGACAGTTCTACCCGAGTAGGTACAAGTGAGTTTTTTTTTTCTTCATATTTTCTGATTCGAAGGCAGTTTGAAAGCGTGTTTAAAGCCGTGGGTCCAAGATATTATCGTTAGAAATCGGTGGCCTAGGATTCCCAAATAGGAGATTTCTAGGCCATGAACACTCAATAATGTCACGCAGGTCTGGAGTGTCTCAATGCACTTTTCAGACTTCAAAAATATCAATTCTGCATTGAGTTATAAGTGTTGGAAATCGGTGGCCTGGGATTCCAAAATTTATATTTCTAGGTCATTAAAAATCAATAATGACAAGTCAGTCTGGAGTATCCCAAAGCAGTTTTCAGATTTCAAAAATTTCAACTTTGAGTCGAGTTATAAGCGTTTTAAGGATGGCCTAGAATTCCCCAAATTCGGATTTCTCGGTCATCATTTTCAAAAGCTCGTAACTTGGCTCAAAATTGAGCTTTTGAAATCAAAAAAATGTGCTGGGATCTGCAAGACCTGATGTACTTTGTTCTTTAATATATGAAAAGATACCTGAGTTTTGGCGGCTTAGAAATCAGAATTTCGACAACTTCTAGGCCACCGAATTCAAATGCGTATAACTCCTCTCAATCTTGACATTTTTCGATTCTGAAAAGTGCTTTGGATTTCTCAAACAGTTTCCAACAAACTACAAGCTCTAAATTCAAAATTTCCAGAAACATTCCCAACGGAAACCGCCTCCAACTGCAACTCTACTCGGATGGATGCTACGGAGGTGCCGAGGAGAACAAGGTGTCCTATGTGGAACACGTGCAGGCAATTGTCACACTGAAGGCGCCGAAACGAGGAGACTTGCAGATTTATCTAACGTCGCCTTCAGGTTCGTGGAGTTTTTACTTGGCCTAGAATTTCTGACTTTGGATCTCTAGACCATCAATTTTGAAGGGGATTCTGGGCGCTTTGGTGCTTTTCTTATATTTCGAAAATCTCAATTTGGAACCAAGTTATGAGGATTCGAAGATGATGGCCTATTTTTGGATTTCTAGGCCACCAACTTCAAATTCTCAAAACTCGGCTCAAAGTTGACAAAATCTGAAAAAGGCATCAAGATGCTCAAAATCTGCTTCACAATTGCTGGCCTAGAAACCCAATTTTCTGGATTCCTAGGCCACCAACCCATAGCTCATGTCAAAATCGAATTTTCCAGGCACCAAATCCACACTACTCACAAAACGAGCACGCGACACGTCTCGAAGTGGCTTCACGGATTGGGCATTCATGACAACGCACAATTGGGGCGAGCAGGCAGCCGGCTTATGGATTCTTGAGATTGATAACGATGGATGGGATGGTGAGTGGATTGGATGATTTAGGAGAGTTCGAAGCCAGTTTTCAGAACTCCAAAAAGTCGGTTTTTTAGCCGAGTTATAGACATTTGAAGCTGGTGGCCTAGAAACCCAAAGACTGGATTTCTAGGCCATCAAATGTTGAACATGTTCTGCTTCCTGTTCCCAAGGCTTTTTACAGACTTCAAAAAAAAAAAAGAGCCAAGTTATAGGCTTTTGAAATTGGTGGCCTATTATTCTAAAAATTAGGCGTTCTAGGCCACCAACTAATTTTAGAGCCTTGTGGCATCAAAATCAAGATTTGGCTTGTTACGAGCGTCAAAATGAGTATAATCATGGCTAGGCTTTTTGGTGGCCTAAAAATCCACGTTTGGAATTCTAGGCCACCAATTTCAAATGATCGTAACTTGGCTCTAACTTGAGATTCTCAATTCTGAAAAGTGTGTTACCGTCTTCGAAACATTTTGAACATTTCTAAAATTTGCTGGCCTAAAAATCGTTAATTTGGTTTTCTAGGCCATCAACTGAAGATGGCCATAACTGGGCTCAAAATTGGGATTTTTGAAATCTGAAAACTGGGTTGAATTCTTCTTGAATTATTTCATAATTTCACATATTAAAAACTTTATTATTTTCAAATCCAAACACGTTTTGCAGACGCCGAACTCGTGAAATGGGAGCTCGTCCTCTACGGAACCGATAGGGAAACCGGCGACTTTGGTGGCCTCCACTCGTCTCCATTAGCCGTCAGAAGTGTTCAAATGGAGGCGAAGTCATCTGGATTCAGAATACCACGTCTTCTGAGTGTATTCTGCAGTCTTTTCATTTTTAGAATCATCTTTTAACTTCTTTTTTGTCCATTTTCCCTCAAAATCTGATGATCTCATATCTCTTCGTTGTTTCATTTTCTAGTTGTTTCTTTCCGATAGGTCCCAACTTTTTTCTCTTTCTCTGCGTCTCTCTGTTTTCCCCCACTCTCTTCCTCTTGATTACGGTACAATTTCGGTTTCTGTACATTCCGCCGCTCCTCTTCCAAAATGTTTCGCCTCCTTACATTCACTTTTTCCCCCTCCTTTATTTTCTACACAGACAACGAAACAAACTTTTTTTTCTCGGAATTCCGTGAACCCCTTCTCCAACCCCCAATGACACTTTTTCCGAATGGTGCTAGTCTCTTTTTTCCAGAATAATAAAATTTTCAAAAACATCATTTCTCCACATTTCCATCGATCAAATAGAAAGAGAATCGAGTTTTGGAAGCGACTTCAAAAAATGATCAATATTGTGTTCGCAGTGATATGCAGGTTAGCAGGGGTTACTGTAGTGGGAGATTCTCGAAAAAGTCTAGTTTTGAAAAGTTTACACCTCGAGAAACAGAATACGCTTTGAAATGTTGTAAAATCTAAATTCTGAGCCGAGTTATGAGCAGTCGAAGTTGCTGGCCTAGAAATCCAAAAGTTGAGTTTCCGGGCCATCAACATGAATTATTAAATTAAGATGACCTGAGCATTCCATTGCATTTTTCAGATCATGATAACCTTTAATTCGAGCTGACGTTTTAAATTCGTTTGAAATTGATGACCTGGAAATCTAAATTTGGAATTTTTAGGCCACCGACAAGATTCAATGTCCCATGACATAAAAATTCAAATTTGACTCGTTGAGAGCTTTAAAATGAGTATAATCACGACTAGAATTCTTGGTGGCCTAGAAACCCAATTTTTGGATTTCTAGGCCACCAACTTCAAAATGTTGTAACTCGCTTCAAAATCGATGTTTTCGAAGTCGGAAAACTGCATTTTAATGCTCAGAATTTTTAGATCATATCGTGAAAACCTATGGCCTAAAAACTCAAAATTTCGGGTGTCTAGGCCACCAACTTCGAATGCTTATAACTTGACTCGAAATCAACTTTCTCAAAATCTAAAAACTGTTTGGGAATTGTCTTCTTTTCCAGAATTCAAACCACCATCTCCCTCCTCCCCATCATCCTCATCCTCGTCACCGTCGTCACCCCGGCCACCCTATTCATCTTGTGTGTCAAGAAAAAGTCCAAGAAACCGATTGCGTCAAACTCCCAACGACAACCCACATCTACCAACGAGCCAACGTCTCCATCTGGAACTGTGCCGCCGCCGCCTGGTGGGGCGGCTCCGGGAGCCTCGACGACGTCGACTACGAATAAGACGGCGTGGAGAGGAGGAGGACGGCAACGGCCCATTGTGGTCTTTGATGATGAAGTTTCGAAAAGTGTGAGTACTACTTTTTGAAAGAATGGATTGAGCAAATCCAATGCATTTTTCGAATCTCAAAAACGTCTAGTTTGAGTCGAGTTATTGGCCATTGAAGTTGGTGGCCTTGTAATCCGAAACTTGGTTTTCTAGGTCAGCTAAGCCATATTTTTTTGGCACATCTTGAAAAATCCAATGCACTTTACAAAACTGAAATCGGTCGACTTTAAAGCGAGTTATAAGCGTTTCAAGTTGATGGCCTAAAAATCCAATTTTTTAGATGTTTAGGCCATTTAAGTTTCAGGATAGAGAATTCTTTTTGACAATTCCCACGCACTTTTCATTTTTCGTACATTTCAATTTTGAGCCAAGTTATGAGTATTTGAAGTTGGTTGGTGGCCTAGAAACCCAAAATTTGGATTACTAGGCCACCAACTTCAAATTACTATAACTCGGTTTAAACTAGACATTCTCGAATTCTAAAACACACAACATGATCCCTCAGCAACACTGAAGAATTTCAAGTTTCGGTGGCCTAGAAATCCACATTTTGAAATTCTAGGCCACCAAATTCAAACACTCATAACTCGGCTAGAAGTTAACATTTTCAAAATCTGAAAACTGTATTAGAATTCTCAACTTCTCCCACACTTTTAAGGCTATTTTTGAAATCCCCAAAAAAATTTCCAGAACGCCAAAACGCCCAAATCGAAGAGCGTCGAGGAGCACTCGGAGAAAGTGGTCCGAAGTTCGAAACCAACCGGTGCCAACGCGTCAAACTCGCAGAAGTTCGATTCGTCCGCTTCGGTGCACGAGAGGGACACTGTAGACAGGGATACTGTAGCTGTGCCGCCAGCCGCTGCATCGGCTCCAAAAGACGAGGACAACAACAGTGTTGAGGAACAGAAGAGTGAAGAAGCCGGCGGCAATGCGGATTGACAACAACAAACTTTTTATTATTATGACTTTTATCAAAAATAAATGTGGGCGGAGCTTATTTTATTTCTTTGGGAGTGGGGGCGTAGCCAAGAGGGGAAATCACGGGAAAGCATATTTATATGTCAAAAAATCAAAACCTTGTTGGCAAAAAATGGGGGCGGGGCCTGCGGTGAGAGAGAGAGAGAGAGAGAAAGTAGAATGCATGAAAAAGTGGGCGGAGCCTGTCCGAGCGGAATCACAAGAAGTGGGCGGAGCTTAATTGGAAGACGAGAAGGTGGCGCCTGAAATTGAATTTTTTTGAACATTTTTAAAAAAAATTTTTACCGTTAGAAAAAATCGATAAATTAAAGCGGAGGTTAGTGGAAGCGATGGAGACTGCGAGGATTAGACTGCAAAAAAATTTAAATTTTAGAAAAATTTCTTGCAAAAAAACAAATTCTCACCATTATTACGATTCTGGCTCTGTTGCTCAAACTCCATGAAGTCCTGAAAAGAAATGGTTACAGTAATCTAGGTCAAAGTACAGTAATTTAAAACAAAAAAAACTCAAACTTACAATCAAGAATGTGGCACCGAGAAGCACTCCCTTCAGCTTGACGTCCAAGTCTCCGGGGACTGAAATTTATTTTTTTTAACGAAAAAGGGGCGTGGCTTACAGCTGACGGCAAAGGTGTCGGCGTCGGTGAACGCCTCGCGGAAGCAGCCGCCCCACTTTTTGGTGATCGCTCCGACGACTGTGCCGTTGTTGGCGGTTTTGATCTGCAAGAAATTGTTTTCTTACAGTAATCTCAAAGTTCAAAATTTTGGAAAACAAGTTATAAATCCAATTGGTATTCTAACTCAGTTTTCAGAGCTCAAAAATATTCAATTTGAGCCTACTTATGACCGCTGAAAGTTGATGGCCTAGGAATCCAAATTTTGAGTTTCTAAGCTACTAATTTCGATATAAATATAAAAGATTGTGAGCATTTCAGTGCACTTTTCAGATTGTAAAAATGCTCATTTTAAAGCGAGTTATAGTCATTCGAAGTTAGTGGCCTAGGAATACAAAGTTTGGCTTTCTGGGCCACCAACTAATTTTAGGGTATTTTGACATTAAAATCTAGATTCGGCTTGTGATGAGCTTCAAAATGAGTATAACCATGACTAGGTTTATTGGTGGCCTAAAATCCACTTTTTGGAATTCTAGGCCATCAACTTCAAATGCTCATAACTTGGCTCAAAATGGATAATTTTGAAGTCTGAAAAACGCATTGGAGTCCTCATAATGTGTTCTGTATTCTGAAATTTAGATGGCTTAGAAACCCGATTCTCGGATTTCTAGGCCATCAATTCAAAATCGTTGTAACTCGGCTCAAAATTGAGCTTTTTGAAATCTGAAAACTGTTCTGAAATTCTCAAAACAAGTCAATATCGGCACAATAACCCACCGGAAACTCCTTATCCTGACATCCGCACAGCATACAACAGCACGGTCCGTCGATTTGGAAGACGACGTTGCCGTCCGCGTCACACACATCATAGTTGGACGACATGAATCCGCACCGTTGACGGATCACGCCGAGCACGCCCATCGACGGCGTCTCGATGACGCACTCTTGTTGGCAGCAGCCGACGCACGCGAAGCAACCGTAGCAACCGCCTCCGCAGCACTTGAACTCGCGTTTGATGGTGAGGACTTCCTGGAAGAAAGAGGGGTTATAATTTGAAACGAAATGGTTTTTGGAAAGCTTCAAAATGTTCATTTTGACGCGAGTTATGAGCTCTGTAAATTGGTATCCTAGAAATCCCAATTTTCGGGCTTCTAGGCCATCAACTCTGGGTACGTTTTGGCACATTTTAAGGTCCCCACTACAGTTTTCAGAATTCGAAAACGTTGATTTTGAGCCAAGTTATGAGCATTGGAAGTTGATGGCCTACAAACCCGGAAATTTATATTCTAGGCCACAAAACGTCATAATGATTAAGCGCATTTTGAGAAATCCAACGCACTGTTCAAAATTTAAAAATCTCAATTTTGAGTCGAGTTATGAGGATCTGAAGTAGATGGCCGAGTTTTGGATTTCTAGTCCACCAACTTTCAGAGGTCATAACTTAGCTCAAAATCGGTATTTTAGAAGTCTGAAAAGTGCAGTGGCGTCCTTGAACTATGCATAATTGTTATACCTGTTGATTACCTAGAAAACCAAACTTTGGACTTCTAGGCCACCAACTTGGAACCGTTATAACTTCATCAGTTTTGGTCCGATTCTCATGAGAAATATACAGTTTTGCTTGAAACTGCAAGGGCTTGAAAATGAGTTAACATTAGATCCGGATTTCTGATTTGGATACAATGCGCTTAACTTTAGACTATTGTAACTCAACGAGTTTTGGCTTTGGCGCTGAAAATGTTCCTCAGTTTCGGCAATGCTCTTTTCGTCAGTACTTCTCCACTAACCCTTTCAGTTAACCAGTCTCTCAAAAAAGCCCCTAAGTATCATGCCCAACATACCCTCTTAAAGTTGTCGACGACATGCATAACGAATCCACGATTCGGTCCGCAACACTGTCGCTCGCAGCATCCGGACTCCTCGAACGCATAATAGCACTGCTCGCCGTTGGCATTCTTCAAGACGTACTTGTTCTTCGTCTCCCAATCCGTGACAATCTCAATCAATTCCTTGATCTGATGCACCATGATCGTGTCCAGATAGGTGAGGTACTCCAACCCGGTGGGCACGCCCTGGATCGCCGGCGGAAGAGGCATCCAGACGGAGCCGGGCGCCGGTTGAACAAAGGCGCCCGGTTGGGTGGTGATGGTCGGCTGCATTTGGAACTGCTGCTGGCCGCCGGGATTTTGTTGTTGCGGGTTGTAGCCCGGTTGTTGGTTGATTACGGGTTGGTGTTGCATGATGTGTGTGTGGTAAGAGAAGGGGGGCTGGAAACTTGTCATTTTTAATGGGAAAAAAGGGGGAAGATGAGCATAGAATGGTACAGAAAAAGACTAATCTGATTGTGAGGAGCAGAGAACTTTTGAGAATCAAGAAAGAAAAAAGGAATAATTGTAGCAAGAGTTTAAAGGCGCAAACTTAAATGTCAAAACTGAGTATTTAATGCTTTTCAAATTTGCCATATTTGGTATCATTGAAAAGTCCTTTTCAGGCTCGTTTTGATCATTCAAGATTTATCAAGTCTAGAGCAAAACTGTGCCAGTTGTAAACCACGTCTGTCAAAAATCAAACTTTATCAAAACCAGCCATGATTAAATTCATTAAAAAGCTCTCAACCAGCTTCACATTTTGATAGTGTTCTCATGAGATTTGGAGCAAAATTGAGCAAAATGAAGCATTTTCAATTATCCAAGTTTGTCAAAAAATCAAAAATCAAAATCTATAGTAAAAATCTCTACTTCTAAGACCGAAAAATTCAAGCTCCAGACTCGACTTCCTAACAAAGTTTTAGGCTCCGCCCTTTCAGCTCAAGACGAGTTTCTTGAAAATGATATCATCTGCAAGTAGTCGAAGCATCCAACTTCTAGATTGCGAAATTCGAATTGAGAAGCCAGAAAAAAACTGATATCAAATTAGAAACTAGATTTCACGAAACCTTTCCAACAACTTTCGACTAAATCAGAAGGGGTGTCTGAAAATGTCCAGCTAAACAGAAAAATGAGAGAAACTCTCCAAACGGCGGGTTTCAACTAACTACACACCAAGGCGAAAATACGAAACCCTTCGCTCTCCTCTCTCTCTAGCCCATTATTTTCAGCTGTTCGAGGCGAAAGTTTGCCGGCCGTTGCCATGGAGAATGATGAAGGCGTGTGATATCAGAAAACCAACGGGAAGAGAGAAAGAGCCAGCGGAAAAAATAGAAACGGTTGGAATTGTGTGTGGTGGTGGTGGTCAGCAGTGAGAGAAAAGGATGAATCATCGAGAAAATTGAAGAACAGAAGGAGAGAAAAAAAGAGACAAAAAGAGACGCAGGGAAACAGAGTAATATAAAGAGATACACTTTTACTGTAAACAACAACAATATTAGCCAGTGTCTAATTGAATGTCGACTGGCTTCCAATGACTGTAACTCGGTCAATTTTGCTTTGATTTTTATGAAATCGAGACGGTTAAAGTCATCTGAAGAAGAGCTTTCACATGAATATAATCATGGCCAAGTTTTAAGAAATTTCAATCTGAAAATGAGATTTATATTCATCTCCTTGAATAATGCTAGCCTGTGAAGTTTAAACAAATGTAGCTTGGTCAGTTTTGCTCCGATTTTGATGAAAACAAGACCGTTGGAATTGGCTTAATGGGGGCTCCGAGTTTTTCTTAAATAATTTTTTTAAAACCACCTTTTTTGCTGAAATTGAAACTGCTCCAACTTTGCTAGTTTTGCTCCAAAACTTATGATTCATATGTCATTGAACGCAACTCAATGAGAGCTTTCAGATGAGCCTACTTTTAACTATTCTAGCTCAACACAATACCCCTGAAACCAGACGCAACTCGTCACTTTGGCTCTATAAAGGATATGATTCAACATAAGTCTCATGCACACCAAACACCAAAAAGCATGACAGAAAATTATGAAAAAAGGGAAAGAATCCAGAGCAAGAAATCTAATCACTTTTTTTCCATTTTCTAACCTGGCTTTTCGAAAACAAAAAAACCTGAAAGTGAAAGAAAATCAAAAAATCACAGAGGCCTAGACATGAACGTGTACCTAACGGATGTTTACATTTGGCCTAGAACAAAAAATGACGACTGATGAAAACAAAAAACGGCAGATTTCTTTTTTTGGGGGAGGGGGTGACGAAACGAGAAATGTACTATATTTGGTTGAAACCGTTGAACCATAAACGGGTAATAGGGGGAAAGGGGGAGATAGACTAAATGTAATTGTTGACCTTTGTATTGTCGGTGATTCGAAAGCAGGTTTAACGGCACTTCGGTACACTCGATTCGGCGACGTTTGAAGTGTTTTCAACTGCAGTAACTTTTTCGATTTCGCTCCAAAATGAGTCACATCTGGACAGCTGGATTCAGCTTGTTAAGAGCTGTCAAATGATTATAGGCATGGTTTACAAAACTTGAACATACTGTAACTCAGTCAGTCTTGAAACGAATCTCATGATCTTTATACTGTAAAAACCGAATCAATCAGAGGTTTCAAAAAAGCTCAAACTGAGCCTACTATCTTTGAAAACATGGAATCGATTATATGTTCCATACTGATGACCACATTTTTTCTTTGGAAATTTCAAACCGATGTAACTCCGCCCATTTCCATCCAAAACTTATGATCCGTATACCATTCGACTCAGCTCAATGAGTGTTTTCGAATGAATACACACAACGGCACGTTTCCAGAACTTGAAACTTTTGTGACTCCGCCCATTCTCATCCAAAACTTTTGATTCATATACCATTCGACTCAGCTCAATGAGATCTTCTAGAGGAATATAGTCATGTAAACTTTCATAACTATATCGCTACCTGAAGACGTTGGAAAAGTGTGAAGGTCTAGTGGGGAATAGCATGACGCATACAACAAAAGTCAACTAGCGGAGAGATTTTACTAGAGTCTAGTTTGTTTGGCAGATACATAATTCCTGTCTATTTTTGCGTGAGTGTGTCAGTTTTTTTTAGATTTGATTGCGGAAATTAGACTTGAGAGCAATTTGTGAACGTTGAAAACGTTTGTTTCCCTGCCTTCTTCAATTCACGAGTTATCTAGCTAAAAGGTTAGTTTAAAACCATACTTTTATTTAGGGTTTCTAAAAACCTATTTTGCACGCCTAAATCAGACATGAATTCCGACACCAGTTAATGAATCTTGAAGCTCTAAAAATTATTTTTCGCATGGTGTAAAAATCACAAAAATTGACCTTTCAGAAAGTTACAACAAAAAAAATACAGGATTCCATCTAATTTTCGTTTCTAGTTTGTTCAGCTGTTGCCAGCTCAAACGTAGGTCAGCCGATTTCAATAAAAATTATTGGGATCGATGGGAAATTTCAAGACGATCATTTGGGCACTTTGAAATTTCAACAAATTTGAAGTTTAACGACTTCTGGAGCTTCTAGAAATTCATTTTATTACCGTCTAGTACATGTATTCTCTAAGAAGCCCTAGAAAAACAACCAATGATTTCAAAAATCTCAGATTATCCACTCGCTCTTTCTGCTCCATAATAAAAAAGCACTTCTCTATAAAATCGGATGTTTAGATGATGTCAAAATCTATAAATATCCGGCTACCAGTTGCACACAGATTCTCAGAAATCCACAAGGAAGAATCTCAAAGGTTTTTGATTTCTGCGGTTAACACAGACAAGTGCAGTGGTCTCAACATGAGAGAACACAAGGAAGGCAAGAAAAAAAGAGAAGCGGACAGCAGCAGCCAAGAAGAGAGTAGAAAATGGTGGCAAAATGAGAAACATTCCCCCTCTCTCTTTCTCTCTCGCCCTCTCGTTGGGTGTAGACATGACAATTTGAGAGAGAGAGAGAGAGAGAGAGAGAGAGACGCAGAGAAAGTGAGAGTAATCGAGGGAGACTAGATGAGGAAGAAGGGCGAACTGGGGGGACAACATAAACAAAACAGAAGAAGGTTTTCGAAACTTCGAAGGAGCATAACTCAGCCAGGTTTTGAGATAGAACTATGAACTTAGAAGCATCCAGCTGGAAATAATGAGAGCTTCAAAATGAGTATAATCATGAATAGAATTGAAAACTGGAAAGTTTAAGGATCGGTGTGCGCCTTTAAACTCACAAGTCAGGTAGTTCAGAATACCGATACGGTAACTTGGTCAATTTTACTCCAATTTAAATGAAATAACACCACTGATTAGAAGACCAAAACTGGAACAAAAAGGAACAAACTGCCAAAAAACATTATCTGAACCAGGAACCAAAATCGTTAGTAGCGATTTCCACAAGAGAAAAAGAAAAGGAGAATTGAAAATGTACTGGTAACGAAAGCGAAAACGTCTACTTTTTGCGTACTTGCAAGCGGGCCGGCTGATACAGTGCCGTCCAATGAAACATACAATCTGACCATTTTCAATGCAAAATGATCAACTTTGAGCAGTTGAAAAAGTATGTTCCAATTACTCGATTTCCATGAAACTTGATGAATGTATCAAGCAACTCTAGATCTTCATTTTTGTAGTTGAAAACTTTTCCTGAAAATTGCTGTGAAGTGAGTTATGTCGCGTTTAAGATCATTGGTCCGAAAGGTGGAAGTTTACACCGACTTTCGATGTCGCGTGACTATAACTCACTTCACAGCAATTTTCTGGAAAGTTTTCAACTACAAAATGAAGGTCTAGAGTTGCTTAATACATTCACCAAGTCACATGGAAATCGAGTAATTGGAGCACACTTTTTCAGCTGCTCAAATTGATCATTTCGCACTCAAAATAGTCAAATTGTAAATCTTATTGAACGGTACTGTAACTCGGTCTCGAAGTAAGATATTTGGTCAGTTTTAGTATCAATCGATAGATCTCAAAAGGGCCCACGTGGTCTATATTTTACTAGCCAGGTTCCTTTCCCGTAACATACCTCAAACAAGGATTGAATGACAGCTCACTGTCAAAAATCAGACTCTTTGTCATTCAAACCTTGTTTGCGACATGTTACCGGACTAGAATCTGGCTCGTATTATATAGGCAAAATGGGACCTTTCGAGATCATTTGATACCAGAACTGACTAAATATCTTGCTTTGAACCTGGCCCGCTTGTCAGTATAAATCTTCGTTTCCTCTTCTGTCTGTGTGTCTGTGTTTCAAGATGTCCAGTGCTATTTCGAAACCAAAGCGAAAGATAGAGATCGAATGATGTTTGCAGTTGGGTTAAGTTTACCTTTGTTTACTTACTCGGCAAAATTTTGTTCGGTTTTTTGTACCATAGAACAAGACGTTTTTCACCAAGCACCAATGAAACAAAATATGATTTTTGTGTTCTGAAAAAAATAAACAAAGTTTCAGAAGGAGGAAAGAAGACAATGAAGGTATTTTGCCAGAAAGTAACTATAGATCGACCAAAAAAATTATTGGATCAAAATTTGCTCTAGACCTCGTTCTAAACGGAAGTGTATGGATACACCTCGTGGCTTGGCAGTTGAGCAAACTATCACAGAAGGGAGCAGGTGAAAGTTCGCAATTTTGCAAAAGAATTCTCAAACCGTCAAACTACAAGACTCCGCTTGGCCAAAAGGCCACCGTATTCCCTTCTGACGTCTGCTGAAACTAACCAAAAAAAAACGTGGAAAGAAGGTGGAAGAAGCCGACCAAAAAGAGACAAAAGATTAAGTTGTCTCATGGGAGGAAGCGTTGGAAAATGGCTTCATGAAACATTCAAAAGACGAAAAAAAGGGAGCTGCTCATTTATATTGCTCACGTTTCAGGTCTATAGGTCATGTTTGGAGTTGCGAAAGTCTGGAAGAAAAGTGTGTAGTTTGGTGTCAAACTTGAGTCTAGCAATTATGATGTTGAAGCTGTTGTTTTTTCGGGAGCTAGAAGTTGAAAATTGCTCTATTCCTGTTACTCCGAATCCCTTGAAACTACAACAAAAATGCTCAGCTCAATCAGCTCTTTCGAATGAGTATAACCAAGGTACGGTTTTCTGCTATTCATGAACTAAAAACGCTCAAACTTTCTCAATATTGCTTTTAATCTATTGAAAACACTACCAAAATGGTAAGCTTGTTGAGAGCTTTCGAATAAGTATAATCTTGGCATATATTGAGAATTTTCGATTTTCGCAGGCTTACATGCGCCTTTAAATTTCTCTACGTATATTGGCCTGCTTGCACTCATTCGAAAGCTCTCAGCCAGTCGAGTATTTTAGTTATGAGTTTAACAAATTTGGAGCAATATTGAGCAAGAAACCATTGCTTCAAAGTTTTTCAAGCGTCTGAATGAATCGCTCCGTGAATCGGCCACTTAATGCCAGGCCTCCACTCTCTCACCACCTCCTCGTCGAGACCGCCTCGCACTAGAGCGGGGTCCCCCACGACCACTTAATGCCAGGCCACCGCCCACTACCACCCATGGTCTAGACCGCCTGGCACTAGAGCGGGGTCCCCCACGACCCGAGGTCCCCCACGACCACTTAATGCCAGGCCACCGCCCACTACCACCCATGGTCTAGACCGCCTGGCACTAGAGCGGGGTCCCCCACGACCCGAGGTCCCCCACGACCACTTAATGCCAGGCCACCGCCCACTTCCACCCATGGTCTAGACCGCCTGGCACTAGAGCGGGGTCCCCCACGACCCGAGGTCCCCCACGACCACTTAATGCCAGGCCACCGCCCACTTCCACCCATGGTCTAGACCGCCTGGCACTAGAGCGGGGTCCCCCACGACCCGAGGTCCCCCACGACCACTTAATGCCAGGCCACCGCCCACTTCCACCCATGGTCTAGACCGCCTGGCAGCATTTAAATTAAAACTAATAATAATAAACAAATAAGTGTGAAAGTAAAATAGGGAAAAAATGACTGGATTGTCCAGCCAGACCGCGCGGAAGTGGAGGAGGCCCTAAAGGAAGTTTAAAATACAGTTTTTTCTTCTCGAGAAGGATTCTCACATTTTCCGGAAAAGTTGAAGTACAAACCGCTAAGTAGTGTGCAAGTATCAGTAGTAGCCAAAATTTTCACATCTCCGAGATTTCTGGTATTTTTTAACTCATGTAATCTTTCCAACACTCACCCTAGCCAATTCCTCTGATCGTAGTCCGTGCAGTGATTGTTCCAAAATGTGCTCCATCAATCCAGCATCGTATTCGCTCGTTCCTTGCACATATTTCTAGTTCTCTTGTCGACTCTCAATCGTCGTCGTTGTCGATGTTGCGGAGACCTGGAATTCGGGGAGTATATTTTTGAAATTTCATTATGGAATGCAAGAACCTTAACCAGGACCACCGGTTTAGAAATTCTCTCAGATTTTTTTCTAAATTTGGTCATATATAGAATGAACTCTGGGCTGGCACGTGTGCTATTTAGATATCTACACAAATTTCTAGAAATCGAGATATTTTGCTCCAAAGTTTGGTGCATTTTCTCCATTTTTAACCATATTTTTCCTTCGATTGAATTTCCCCCTCCCTCCCTCTTCTGTACGCTCACAGTTCAGTAGAAAAAGCAAGCAGCGGTGGCCGAGGGGATAGCAGGGATGTGTTCAAAATATGGGGTGCTGGTTCGACTCCGACTTGGGCAGATTTTCTTTTTCTTTTTTTCGAGCACAAGTCAAATATTTTTCAAGTTTTTGAAAAACATTTTCAAAATTCTTAACATATGTTTTGCCCTTTTCTTCAAGTGAGATAAATGAATGAATAAAGCAATAAATACTACCAGCCCTTTTATACTGCTCCCAGAGCTGTTCCGAAAGGAATTTCTTTTTTTAAAAGCTGAAGAAAAGGGCAAAAAATATGTTGAGAACTTTGAAAATGTTTTTCAAAAACTTGAAAAATATTTTGACTTGTTCTCGAAAAAAAGAAAAAGAAAATCTGCCCAAGTCGGAGTCGAACCAGCACTCCATATTTTGAACACATCCCTGCTATCCCCTCGGCCACCGCTGCTTGCTTTTTCTACTGAACTGCGAGCGTACAGAAGAGGGAGGGAAGGGGAAATTCAATCGAAGGAAACATATGGTTAAAAATGGAGAAAATGCACCAAACTTTGGAGCAAAATATCTCGATTTCTAGAAATTTGTGCAGATATCTAAATACTAGAGTTCATTCTATATATGACCAAATTTAGAAAAAAATCTGAGAGAATTTCTATACCGGTGGTCCTGGTTAGGATCCCAGAACTAACCTCACCACCAACATCAATCACAGAGAATCGATAAACTATTGTAAACAAACAGTGGTGAATGTGGTCATTGGGAAAGAGAGAAAGGGAAACAATGAGGTGAGAATTAGACGAATGCTAATAAAGGTTATGAGTGGGCGGAGTCGACCTCCTATTATTCGCTCTCTGGGAAAAGTCGAAAAATGAGTGAGATTAGCACTTGTGATTTCATGAACACCGTCAGACAATGGTTTATGACAAATGTGAAAACCTTTGGATAAGATCAGGAATCTTCCCAGGGACAACCATGTGAAGTGGTGCAGTAACTTACAATTAGAAATATATCAAAAAACCATTCAAGATTCGTAATTTTTGGGCTATAAAAAGCCATGAACAACAGTTTCAATCAAGTCTCGAAAATCTCTCTACGGAGGAATTGATGATGAAGGAGCAATTTCGCTCTAATATAGTTTCCAGTTTCAACCAAAAGGTATACATGTAACTAGAACGTTGTCCGTCTAAAATGCTACATAAAGCGCTGAATGCAAATTCTCCAAAACCTTGTTTCTGAGCAGTGCAAGAGACCATTTTTCCTATCTACCCCCGCAATTTCAACTTTTTTTTAAATATATAACTCTAAAAATATCCATCCAGACGTGTTTTTATGCCTAGATTACGATTTTGTTAGTTTCAAGTTCCTATCTCTAGCCCCCGACACGTTATACTCACAAACAAAGGTGGACCTATAAACATCGCACTGTATGAATTCCCTTCTAACAAACATAACTCACTCAACGTCACTAAAATAGAATATCGGAAGCTTCTGACGGAATTCAAAGAATCAAAAAAACTAACTCAACACACCAACAACACTCACCGAAAATCGATTAAAAGTGGAGGACACTAGTGAATGGAATCGATCAGACCTAAAGAACCAATATCAGAGTGAGCGGAGAGTGAGCAAAGGTGGAGTCAACCTGGCCTCTTGAGGAGATCGCATAATGAGTGAGATTAGCACCTCTGCTATGATGAACACCCTCAGATAATAAATTATGACCCATGTGAATTGTCTAGGGAAGGATGTGAACGGGAATATACCACCTCAGTACGTGATAGGTACCATTGAAAGAGCAGGTCTTGAAACGTATAATAGAAGGTCATAACTCGACTTCTGAAGATCGACAGAAGTTTTTGAAAATACTATTATACGTTTTAAAACCTGACCTTTCTAATGGTATACATCACATTCTAAAAAGTTAGTGTGGCGCCGCATCGAGAATTTGAAGAGTTCCGAAAAATGGAAGGTCAAAAAACTGTCTTACTTAGTGGAAAATTCTCCATACATTTTGTCAAACTATTGCAAAGGATTGAGTTGGGGGTTAGAATAAGATCGATCAGGTCGGTCCCCGGCCCGGAAATCGTGAAAATAGGTTTTCTAGCCAGCCCGTTTTGAGTCGAAAATCGAAAATTTTCCCATTCATGTTTCTGACCTAAAAACAAACTCACTAGACGTAGTTTGACCCGAGAATTCCAAATCTGTGCTCAGATTTGCTCTAGCTCAAAAACTGAGCGAGTTGTGGGTGATTGAATATCACTGTGGGTCAGGGTACCTCATTGAGATTTTGACAGTTCCGAAAAGAAAATATAGCATGTTTTGATAACTTTCGATTTTTGCAGGTTCACATGCGCTTCTAAACATGACTCTGCAGAAATTTGGGTATGTTTATAATCATTCAAAACCAGTGTCAACCAATCTGACACAGGAAAACGGAACGATTCAATTAGAACTGAATAACACTTTGAAACGGCTGTATCTTGCTCAGTATTGCTCTAAATTCGTCAAAATTAATACTAAAATGTTCAACCCGTTTGAGAGCTTTCGAATGAGTATAAACATGCCCATTGACGTGAAGAAAAATTTAAAGGCGCATGGGGTCCCGCGAAAATCGAAAATTCTCAATATATGCCAAGATTATACTCTATCGGAAGCTCTCAACAAGCTGAGCATTTTGGTAGTGTTTTCGATTGATTTGAAGCAAAATTGAGCAAACTGGAGCATTAGAAATAGGATCTTGAAATTCTCATTTTTCAAAGTTCTCCATCTTACCCAGTTTTGCTCTAAATCCACTGTAAACACTATGAAAATGCTCGGCTCATCAAGAGCTTCTCAATGAGTATAGTTTTGGCTCAAAAAAAAAAAATGTTGACTTTCGACAACTATTGATAATTGAAAATGCTTCAGATTTCTTGATGTTACTGAAAAAATGCTCTGCTTGTTGAAAGTTTTTTTTTTTTGGATTTTCCCGGGTCCACATGCGCCTTTGAATTGACAATAAGATTATCTCAAAACTACAGTAATCTAACCCTTCCAACACTTTTCACCCCGCCCTAGAGTCGGACAGGGTCCCAAAAATTGTTCACCGGGTCTTAAGAAAGGCCCTGCGAGGCTATAAAAGTCACAAATGGCCTCTCTTCGGGTGGGGTAGTCACTCCGCGCATGTACGGACACCTCCCGGGTTCCGCCGTCCTTCGTGTTTTGTGTGTGCGAGGGGCGGAGCCTAATTGAGAAGACGTCGAGCCTGAAGAGGTCGCAGACGACTTGAGGGGCTGTGGGGGGAAGCAGGGCAGTTTCTCAGTGTTTGCTTTGATGTGAAAATGGGTAAAAAATCACGATTCATTTAGTATGAGCAATAATCATTAAATATCCAGTAGTAATCGAAAAAGATCATAATCGAATAGAGAGGGGTTTTTAGATCGATAGTGGAGGTGAATTGAGGTCATTTCAAGACGGGAAATTGATTAGAAAATTGGTTACACCAAAAAAATAAACATCGATTTAAAAAAATGGAAATCTGAAAAAAATCAGGATCCATGGCCTAGAATCCGATAACTCGGCCACCACCGGCGATATCTCAAGCGGTAGTTCAAAGGAACATGCTGGATATTCAAACTAATTTTCTTTTTCATTTTTTTTCAGTTTTCGAATCCTGAAAGTTTTCAAAAAATGTGCGAAAAAATCACTTCACTTTTTGTAGAGAAAATTCTTCGGAATTCGAGTCTCGAAAATACCTTATGTTCCTTTAAACTACAGTATCAGAAATTTTCGCGACGAGATATCACTAGGGAGGCCGAGTTGTCGGATTCTAGGTCACGGCCTGAATTCCACTCAGGCTGCCATAAAATACAAGTAAGAAGTGTTCAGAAGGGACAAAAACTAATACAAGAAAATCGTTGAACGATAAAAAAATCGGCGAGAAACGACAAATTTTAGTCTGCATTTTTGCGTCGGATTGTACTGTGTACAGACACCGCGACGTAAAAATGCAGAAGAATACAAAAAAGGTTTGAGAAAAGTTTAAGAAAATAGAGATATGGAGTGCAAGAGAAAGGAGATTCGGAAGAATAGTTCAAGTGCTCAACAAAGCCGTGTGGATCGTCTTAATCTGCTGAATCCTCGACACACGAAGCCCCGCCCCCTCCAACTTGTCCACCACTCTCCGAATCATCGCAATGCGGGTCCACGGATCGTCGGGATGCTCGAACGGCTGCTCATTCCGATTCCTCTCCCATTTCGCCTCCAACCGCTCCTTCTCCTCCAACAGATGACGTCGAAACTGCACGACGACATCATCCTCACTGCTCTCCAGAAGACGTCGCGTCATCTGAAGCCAATCCGGGTGCAGCGATTTGACGGTGCCCAGCAGTTGTTGCGATAGCGTGGTGATGGAGTAAGCGGTGCCGTCTGATGACGTCGCACTACAGTACGGTGGCTGCGCCTTCTTCAGCGATTTCGAGATCGTCGAAAGTGGCGGCAAATTTGAATTCGAAGTGGTGTGCGGCGCAGCGAATGCGACAGTCTTGGCCGCCGACGCCGTCGTCGGTCTATCGGCTCCTCGTGAGCTCTTCCGGGGGACGGTGGCGGTTCGAGGGGCGGGGCGTGCGCCGTGGATTTGATTCGAGATCGTCTGGCCGGAGAAGTGACGTTGCGAGCTGGAACTGACACACGGGTTAGGATAGTCGAGGTCTAGAAAACTGGAATTCAGGACTGTCCTTTTGAAGTTTCATATCAGCAAGTTACCGGTGGCCGAGTAGTCGGATTCTAGGCCAAAATTGACTTGACTGCGTATCAAACTTTTCGTGGCAGTCAATTTTGAACAAAAAGTTTGATACTCAGCCAACGATGACGTCATCGGTGAGCTGAGCAATTCAAGTAGTTTTTCGACTTTTTGGGGTCAATTTCCCGCCAACCCCTACCTCTTCTCATCCCTCCTCAACCCTTTCCCACTGATCGCGTCGATATCCATGAGTGGCAGCGGGAAAATACTCCTTGTCGACGGTTTGATGACGAATTGAGCCAGCTGCGGCAGCGGGTGCGTCGCGTTCTGCCGTTGCATCTCTCGAAACTTCTCCGGGCTCACTTGCACGGCGGACATCGAGTGACGAAGGGCACCGGGAGCTGGAAAGAGGCAACGGACTTATTTTCGATAGATTCCAACTCTAAGAGTGGTCATTCTTCATCATTTGGAGCCTTAGACTGCTCCAAAACTGTCTCTCAGTCTCTCGAAACCATCAAAAATGAACTGAAATTCGTGGGAACCGACTGAAAGTCAGTCTGAACTCTCTCAACAAAAAATCATTTTCTTATCAAGTTGAGCTCACCAAATCCATCGAAACCTGCATTCCTTTGCTGTCCCATGACTTTCGCGCCTCTTCCTTCAATCTGCGACGCAATATTGTTCAACGAGGCGGATCGGTGCGCAGTAGTAGCAGTGCTCTGTGCGCCTTCGTCACGGGCTCGTTCGATTCGGTTGGATCCTGGAATCGGGGACACTAATTAGGGGGTTGCTAGAAAAACACACACGGGGGACCAATTAGGTTGTGAGGATTAGTGTACTGGGGTAATCCTATTGATTAGAGTGGTTATTTGGACATCCGGACAGCGGGGAATGCAGGGGGGCGAGTTTTGTCCAAATTAAGCTTGTAGGAGAGCTCTAAAGTCTCTCGGTGTGTCCGGATCTCCATGGCTAGGATATTTGAATCAGCCAGTTCCATACAAGTATCGGTGTGTGTAGATTGCCAACTTGGACTATTTTTTGGCTATTTCTGACCCTTCTAAGCTTGCTTCTAAGGGTCCTACATCTTGTAGGGTCTTTCATGTGTTCAGATGTCCAAAGTTCTGCTATCTGATTCTTGACTTTGTTTCAGCATCCGTCTGGCTTTTTTTCTAGCCCATTTCGTCACTATCAAGCCAAGCCTCAATCCAGCCTCCTTACCCTGACTGAATCCTGATGCATCTCTCGCCGCGGCTCCTCTCAAAATCGGCGTCTCCATCTCGGGACTATAGCCTTGGAACGCCAACTGCACTATCGTCTTGTCTGCATCATCTTCATCGCCATGGATCTCATTTTGCTGCTCATGGCATTGAAGAGTGGTGGATTTCTGATGACGTTGCTTCGTTGGGGAGACGCGATGTTGTGCGGGTTGACGTCGGTCGTAGAGTTCGTAGAGTTGCGTGTCCGAGAGATGCACTGAAATTATGAGGTGGGGTTTTGGGATGGTTCAGAGAGGTTTAGAAATTGCTTGTAGTATCCGAGGATCACCGCTATGCTCGAGACAGGTCTACAGAGGCTGAGATCGATTCGCAAGAGTTCTAAAGAGTCCAGGAAGGTTCTAAAGGATCTCAACAGGTTCAAGACATTCTCGTATTGCTTCAGAAGCTGTTGTAAAGCTTCAGAACACACAGCAATTTCAAAATCATCTTCGACTCCACAGTAGAAAACTTCCGTCTAGGTTAACCGTTCCAAAGCTGAGACTAGTGCCAGAGAGCTCCGAAAGGGCCGGGAAAAGACCCTGGAGCATTTTGGATATTGATAGATCTATGATGGTCTGGGAGAGCTCCCATGGCGTCAGAAGGCTTCAAATTGAGTCTGGAAATTCAGAACATCTCTAGACACATTCCAGAACAAAATCGATCAATCCTAAGCTTCCTAGAACGATCGATAAGGTTAGGATGTAGCTGCTCGCTCCCGGAAGCTCCAAAAGGCAGCAGAATGCTTCACGAATTATGGAATCGTCCTAAAACTACAACAATCGCTTCTTGACTATCAAAAAGCCATTCTAGTCAGATCCTGATGAGAATTAAACTATCTTCAACCTTGTGGAACCAGTAAAACTGCTCTACAACCATCCTCACACCTAGTGCCTCCCTGTAAACTCCAAGACGTCCCCCTTCCTCTATTAGCCTTCCCAGTACTACCCCTCTCTCCTAGACCCCCCTCTCCTCCTCCAGTTTCCTCTATTATCTATTCCCCATCTCTTCGCCTCTATTGACCCTCCGCCAATTGGTCTACTCGGCAAGACGGACGGCCGTTACGCGATGCATTCGGGGTTCGATTCCGATGATGGGGTGACTAAATTGGGCTCTAAAAGGGGTACCTCTCTCTCTCTCATTGGCTAGTGATGTCTAGCGATTACTACAACCTGATCTTATTTGAAAGATTCGCGGCTCGCGTCATAGCGGGCGGGGTCCCGTGTGCAGGCAACTATAATGATCTGAAGCCGAGAGGAAGGAGAAGGATTTTTGGATATTTCAAAAGGGTCTGGTGGGTTCTGAGCAAGTCTATAATCGTTCAGGAGGTTCTGAAGTTCTCGGAAACTCTGGACTGATCTGAACGAGTTTTTGAAGATTCTGGGAGGTGTTGTGAGCTTTCAAAATGGTGTGAAAGGTCATAGGAGTTTTTTGAAGAAACTGGAAAGCTCTGAAAAGTTCTAGAATGGTCTAAACGGACCCAGGAGGTTCTGTCACGTTCTGAAAGGCGCTAGACAGATTTGAATCGTTCTGAGACCGATTCAGAAGGTTTTTAAAACTTCAAATGGTTCTGTAAGATATTGGAAGGTTCTCGGATGGTCTCCAGGGTTCTAGGAAATTTCGAAAGTGTCTAGACGGCTCTGGAAGGTCCCCCGAGAAGTTCTAGATGGGTCTTAGGGTTCTAGAAGAATCAGCAACATCTCAAACATCTGACGAAGCTCTCTAGAAGGCTCTAAAACTTTCTCTCAGGGTCTGGAAGGTTCTCCAAGGCATAGAACGATGCTGGAAAGTCTACACGATCCTAGAACATTTTTGACGATGCTTTTTTCAAACCGAATTCAAACCGAATCATTTTCAAACCGAATTTCGGCAGTTTTTCAGTACCTGCAGTTGTGTTCGTCGCTGTACTCCTGTAAGATGACGCCTTCTGATGACGGTGACGTGGACCACTCTGCGCACCATGAGAAGAGCTCATCAGATTCGACGACGAGACGCCGGAACCCGGAGCACGACGACGCTGCTGTTCGATGACGTCGGATTCGGAGGCGAGCGATGGTTGGCTGGAGGGTCTGAAATAGTTGGGAAATTGATGAATTCCTGGTGCCTCTTGGCTCAATTTCGATTATATCCTAGATGTTGCAGACGGAGTACTCCAGTACTGGAAAGCCAAAAAAAAATGGACTTGGAATCCAAAAACTTGGATTTCTAGGCCACCAATTTTTCATTCTCAAAACACGACTTAAAATTGAGATTTTCAGAATCTAAAAAGTGCATCAAAATGCTCAGAATCTGCTCAACAATTGATGGTCTAGAAAACTCGAAAATTGGATTTCTAGGCCACCAACTTCTAACTGTTATAGCTCGTCTGGAAATCCACTATCCTGAAATTTAAAAACTTCAAAAAATTCAGAGATATTCTTCTTTCTTTGAACAGCCAAGTTCGGACTTCAAAAATTCATAATTTCAATCAAATTTTCGTTATTAAAAGTTTATGGCCTGGAAATCCAAAAATTTAGATTTCTAGGCCACCACATTATAGCCAAAAAACAAGAGTGACTAAGGCAGTGTTGGCTCAAAAACCTGGTATTTTCATCGGGGTTTTTTTTGCACCTGCCAATTTGATTTCGTCACCCAAGAAAAAACGAAGGCTATCAGTATAAAATGCTTCCTGGTTCATAAGTCTGGCTCAAAATGATTTTCTTCTGGGTTTTTTGATTGCTCAGTTTTCCAATTGTGGATTTTTTGAGCAAGGAATCATTAGGTATCTTCAATCAGTTTTGACTGGATTTTCAGCATTTTCACACTTTTCCTGTCAGTCAACGGATAATAAACAGCTTGAAGGCGAATCTTTCGATAATTGGTCAAATTGACGAAAAATTTCGATTTTTGGTGATTTTTACTAGATTTTCTTGCGGTTTTCATCGATTTTTTAGCTCATTTCCAACTGGATTTCTCTCAAAATTTTCAAAACTTTGTTCCTGACTACTCACGGTCTCGTATCATCCTCCGACTCATCCTCTAATCCACCAATGTGCCAGTCGCTATCCTCGACAATCCCCCGAACGTCTCGTCGGCGGACGTCTTCTACTCCTCCACGTCTTCTGGAATTCTGCTGCTCCTCCTCCTCTTGTCTCCGTCTCTGCTGATCAACGAGCTTCTTCGCGCGGCTAACCTGAAAAATGGAAGGGAAAGTGGTGAAAGAAAAAAGGAACAGAGCGAAAACAACAAAAAAACACAATTCATGTGTTCCATCGGCTTTTTCAGGCTATTCCTGCTCTCATTTTTGTTTTGTTTTTGACCTAGGTGATTTCCCTAGTTTTAAAGCATTTTCAGCACGGGAAATGTCGAATTTTCGATGTCAAAACGGCCTATAGCGCTCCAGACAGTGCTCCAAATCGGACGAAAATTATACAGATCGATAGGAAATTCTTTGAAAAATCTTTTGAAGTATTGAAAATTTTGAAAATCTGAAGGGAATACTTCACATTCTGAACACTCGGAAGGCACCATGCACCCTAATTAGAACTTTCCAGACCCAAATTTTATGAAAAATCCTTTTTTCGTTCTCAAATTAAAGGTGAGAAGACTTACCTGCGCAAAAAGCGACTTTTGAGACTGTCCCGACGAGCTGCTGCACACCGAAGATGCTCGGTCACTGGTCACACTGGCGTCTGAGTTTTTTCGCTGAAAATTAGAGATATCCGGTTGAAAATTACAAGAAAATCTAGGAAAAATGAGCTAAAAATCATAAAAATTAAGTGAAAATGAACCAAAACCCGGGAAAATCGGAAAAAAATCGGTCGGAATTGAGAAACTTTGATTTTGGTTAATTTTCAGCGATTTTCATGATTTTTGGAGTCAAATTGATGTAAATTTTGAGCTGAAGACGATTTTCTAACTTTGGAGAGATTATTTTCTAAATTTTCAGTTCAAAATTGAGAAAATTTGGTTTTTTTAACTTTAATCGAATTCTGGTTCATTATTCAATGTTTTTTCATGCTTTTCAAGGTTTTCAATCGATTTTTTGAGCACATTCCACATTTTTCAACAAAAATCCCACCTGACTATCACTTATCAGCCTCTGGAAGCTATCCTGAATCTCTTGCAAGTCTACAGTTTCTTTGTGACGATGATTCTCGTTCTTTTCAACCGCCGAATTCGAATTTTCAGTCCAAGCAAACGATTTAAACACTCTCGAATCGCAATTCGCCTTTATCGGACTGACTTTCTTTCTATTCTGACTGGAACTTCTATTATTCTTCGGTGTCGCCAGAGTGCTTAAATCCAGCCGGTGCGGAAAATGTATCGATTTTTGAGCGAACGACTGTGTTTTATTCCCGGCGAATGTGGTTTCCTGAAAGCTTTATTTTTGAAATGTGCGAAAAAAATCGATTTAAAATCGTACATCCGGCACGAAGCTCGCATAGTTTTGATAGCCCGAGCTGTTTAAGTCGATTCCCTCGTCGTTTTCCGTATACATTTTGCTGAAAATTGTGTTTTCTTTCTCTAGAATGCACTCTATTTTCAAATGAAACATGTTTCGAAACAAATTGCAGTTTTTCCTATGACAATTCAATAAATTTTGGAGAAGCTAACGCTAAAAATTGAAAAACCGCGCTTTGGCGGCGGTTGGCTTGCTGCCAAGCTTCGCGCGTTGCGAGACCCACTCGCGTGTTAATCCTATGCGCCTTTAATCCCTTGACGCATTTCCTGAACAGAATTTGCATCTTTTCATCGATTTTCGGTGCTTGGTGAGGGGGTAAAGTAGAAAATAGATTGAAAATTGAAAGAAAATCGGTGAAAAATAATATTTCAAGCTTAATTTATCGCTAAAAGCTGTAAAACTGAAGAAATATGGACCATTCTGAAATTCTGAATTCTTTCAGATAAACCGCCGCACAAATGCACAATTAATAGCGAGTTCCGCCGGGGGCCGACGAAGAAAAACTCACCGAAAAATAGATTTAGAGAAGCAGAACAAAAAATGTTCAAATGGGATCCGTGCGGTCTGGTGTGCGTATGCATGATATACGCATTGATGGCCTATGCAGACTATGTGATTCTCATCTGGATGTTGCTGCCCACATTCGGCCATTCGTATGTTTTTTTTGTTGTGTCGTGGGAAAAAATGAGAAATTTCGCCGACAAAAACGCATGAAAATGGAGGACAAGGGGAATCGTGGGAAAGCCAGAACGTCGCACCAAAAGCTATCTGAAAATCGCGAAAATTCCAGAATATGGACAGTATTTCACGGTGTGGTCTTCAACGCGCTGCTCATCACCACAATAATTGCTCACGCGAGGGCGATGACGTCGGATCCGGGAGTGGTGCCGATTTCGCAGTCAAAGTGGGTGCAAAAGAGGTCGAAAATCGCTGTTATTGTGACATAAAAATGTCGCAAATAGCGATTTTCAGCTCATTTTTCCACCAAATTCTCCCGTTTCAGACTCCCGAAACCGTCGGCCAATGCCAACGCCGACTATTCCTCCGACGACGAGGACGAGTCGGACGAGGAGGCCGCATTCCGGCGCGATCACTTCAATCGACCGTCGGCCACCGAATGGACGATGTGCACGAGGTGTGACTCGTTGCGACCGCCGCGAGCACATCACTGTCGCGTCTGCAAACGGTGCATACGGAAGATGGATCATCATTGTAAGCTGAAATTCGGAGAAAAGTCGATAAAAATGATGCAGACGATGCTCTGAGCTTTAAAATGAGCCGAAATTCCAAAAATTTCATGAGAAATGGCAAGAAATGAACCTGAAATCTTCGGAAACCCATCTAAGCTAACAAAATCGATTAAAATTTTACAAAGTCTACCTAGAATCCCTACTATCAAACAGAAGGCTTTCTCAGCTTTAAAATGATCCAGAATTTCGAAAAAATCCACTGAAATCGACCAAAATCACTTCGGAATTGTTGTGAAGGCCGTTTTCATCGGAAACTCTCTTCAGGTCCGTGGGTGAACAACTGCGTCGGCGAGCTCAACCAGAAGTGGTTCCTTCAGTTCATCTTCTACGTGGGAGCGTCTAGTTTGTACTCGTTATTGTGAGTTTTTTCACTCAAAAATGGGTGATTTGTAGCGGGAAATTTGAAAAATCCATGCGAAACGTGCCGATGGAAGCTCGACATCTCTGCAGTTTTAACCTGAAAATTTGAATTTTCCGCTCGAAAAACTTGGTGATTCTCTCATTTTTTAATAGTAGCTGGCTGAATTGAGTCGGTGCAGTCAAAAATTTTTTTTGAATTTCCCGATCTCAAAATTCAATTTTCCAGTATCCTCTGTCTCTGCTGGGTCCATCACGACGCTTATGGATCGACGGGTATCAAGGGTCCCCTTGGAGAGAACATTTATCATGCCAAAGTGTAAGTGGACACTCTGGACACGCGCAGAATCTGGAAGTTTTGTTTTCAGAATCCACTCAGTCATGCTGGCCATGGAGAGTGCCTTATTCGGGCTGTTCGTTCTGGCAGTCTCGTGTGATCAGGTAGGCGGAGTTTTGGGGCAAAGAGGGAAATTTTGAATCTCTGGAAATTCAAATTTCCCTCCAAAATCTCCAACTTTTTCCTGTTTCAGCTCGGCGCCATCTTCACCGACGAGACCGCGATTGAGGCGTGTCAAAGAAGGGGTCGCAATTATCTGGCGTCCTCCAGGAGACCTCGAAACAGTAAAGTGGCCATGATGAAGCAGGTCTGCGGGCCAGGTAAGGAGCATTTTGATCCCAAAATTCGAAACTTCTGGAACAAGAAGTTTGGAGGCCGAGGAATTAGACAGCGAGAAAGTTAGAACACGAATCGAATGTCATGGATCACTTTAAGCCCGAATTCGGTCATGAAGAGCCAATATTTTTCCGACTGAAATTCGACCTGCAATGAATTCAGTATTTGGGAGCGTTTTGAGTTTAAAATTCAAAATTTTGAGGTCATTTGACCATAGAATTTGACCGTAGAACATTTCAGCCCTAAACCGAGCGATTTGGAGCTCTTTAAGCCCAAATTTGAAATCGGCCGAGAAATCTTACCTCTGGAAATTTAGGCCATGAACTGAGCTCTTTGAGCCCCAAAACTACTTATTTTCCAGGCCCCAAAATCCTATGGCTGGTTCCATGTGCAACGCCTCGAAAAGCGTCACCCCGCTACCTTCGAACCCACCAACAACTGGCACATTTCGACGTCTAGGCTCCGCCCACTTTATCGCTCCTCGTAATCTCGAACCATACGGATGTGCTACGTCTACTTTTTCCAATCTTCCCCTATAGAGTTCTATTTTATAAATCTCGCAAAAAATCAAAATCATAATTTTATTCATATTTTCCTTATTTTTTTCGCCTCTTTGTATAGTTTCATCCTGTCTTCTCCCCCCATTCTTTTCCGTTTTTCCCCCAGTTTTCATGTAATACGAAAAGTCCCTCTTCTTACCTCCATCCTCGTCTCAAAATGTGATATATCAGAAATCGAAATGGTGCCTGTTTTTTTTTTGTCTGACTGGAATAAACTATTCTTGCTTGCACTTCGAAGAACAGTCGAAAGGCGCAATGGGGGGACCAGAGGAACTCATTCAAAAACTGACAATAGCACTAGAAAAATGAGCCAAAAACATCAGCCCAATGCGGGGCTCGAACCCGCGACAACCAGATTAAGAGTCTGGTGCTCTACCGACTGAGCTAACCGGGCGGCGAGAGAGCGGGGAGTAGAGGGCGTATAGAAATGAGGGGTTGTCGGCGGCAGGAGTGGTGAGAGGGTGGCAAAAGTGAGAGACGGCGAGTGGAATGGCAAGGCTAAACAACCTCCAAAACGTTTCTTAAGCCTTCGCAAAAACTTTCGAGGCAACAAACTTCAACGAATTTATACTCATTTTGTAGCTCTTTCTTCTCTCCATCGTTTGGAATACTTTTCGTGTAGTGAATCTGCGAAATAAGCGAGAAACGGAGCTTAAAAGTGGGAGTTTCTTATAATTTTTTAAAGAGTTCTCTGAAACTTTCCAGCTCACAAAGTTTGAAGAATTTATATTCATTTTGTAGCGCCTTTTTCATTCTATAGTTTGATATAATTTTTGTCTTGGGAATTTGCAAGAAAAAACAGAAAATAGGCTTGAAAGTTGGGGTGAGAAAGAAAGTAAAGTATTCGAAAAACCTCCACGACGCTCCGACGCTCCCAGAACTTTCCAGAATCCTCCAAATGGATAAAAAATCAGAAAAAAACCCGTCGAACATTCATTCTCAGACATCAAAAGTTCTCTTCGCCTCCGAGTAAAAGAAGAAATGGGTAATAACCAGGAAGAAGAACGCGACAAAGCTGAAGATCGTGACGATGGACATGAAGATTCTCTCTCGACTGGATAGTGACGGCCACTCGCCCCGATCCTCTCGGGAGAGCGTTTTCGGGAAGTCGTCGATGGTGTACTTCTAGAAAAGAATGGGAATCTTCAAGCATCTGGATTCACGGAAGACTGAATTCTGGCCGAGTCATCGGATTCTAGCGCTTTCATTCACCAGGAAACCCGTACTCGGCTATCACTGAGAAATTTCTATAAATTGGCTCATATTTAAAGTAGAATCAGGGCTCTCGAATGTGCTATGTGGTTTCCTGCGCAAACTTCTAAAAATCGAGATACAGCCTTCGAAAGATGGCTCTTAGTCCATTCTCAGTGGTTGACCATCTTTCGAAGGCTGTATCTCGACTTCTAGAAGTTTGCGCAGGTAGCCACATAGCGCATTCAAGAGCCCTGATTCTACTTTAAATATGAGCCAATTTTTAGAACATTCTCAGAGGTACCCTAAAACGGGTATCCTGGTCAGATCCCTTAAAAAACTCACATCGAATTCCATGGATTGAGGCACGTGGAACGTCACCACTTTGCTCGATTTTTTAAGGACCATTCTCGGGAATAGAAGAGTCACCTGATGTCAGAAGTGGGGGCAACTTGTCAAGTGACCAGAGCCTTCTCGCAAAAGTCAGACTCCGCCCCCTCTCTGGCTTCTGCATCGACGTCAAGGCGGTTGTAGGATTCTGATTTGCCAAAGAATCTTCTGAAATGTCACGAGGAGGCTCATTGACGTTGGTAGGGAGTGTTTTGGGAGGATTCTGACTTTGGAAATTGTACTTATAAGCTTTCCAGGAATCATATGAGATCTTTGGGGTCACTTTTCTACGACGTCAGAGATCGTTCTGGAATCCCTGAAATCTTTGGAATCCATAGAATTCAAGAATCTCTAGAATCCCCACAATCCAGGAATTTAAGAATCTAAGAACCCTCGGAATCCAAGAATCCCAACGAGACTCCGTATTGTGTACACTCCAAGATAACAAAATACAAGTTTTGCTCACTGGTTAGAGGAGTGGTCACGGGTGAAAGATAAAGTGGGCGGAGCCTAAGAGAGGGCTCTCGAAGACTCAGGATTCCTCATTTCGAACCTTGACTTTGATAAGAGTATTTTTTTTCTCTTGATTTACAATAGCCTGAAATGGATCCACAGCAAGGAGATAAGAAGGTAAGCCTAGGATTCTCAATGACAATTTCCAATTAAAAACGTTCTGTTCAGATTTTCACCATCACCAGACAACCAACTCATCCGTCACAAGGCGCCGAACAAGAGGACAAGATCTCGCCATCCGACAAACGCCTAATGATTGCTGTCCTCGTATTGACCGTTCTGGCACTGTCCACCATGACCATCGTCTATGTGATTCATCACTCGAAGAAATGAAGATTTTAAAGTTGGATTTGTCGATTTTGCATTTTGAAACTTGAAAGACCTTTTTTCAACAATCTTAATGCACTTTTCGGATTTTGAAAATCTCTACTCTGAGTCGCGTTATGGGCTCTTGAAGTTGGGTTACTAGAAAAATCAAAAATTTGGAAATTCCAGGCCGCCAACTTCAAACGCTCATAAGTTGGCGGAAAATTGAGATTTTCTAGATCTGAAAAGTGCACCATGACCTTTAAACCATGCAAAAGACAATCGCAAAGTGTGCTGGCCTAGAAATCCAAATTTCGGGAGTTCTAGGCCACCAACTTCAAACTCTCATAACTTGGCTGAAAATCGAGGTTTTTAAAATCTGAAAAATGCTCTGTGCTTCTGGAAATATGGAAAAAGGAATTGTAAAGTTTGGTGGCCTGGAAATGTACAATTGAGATTTTCCAGGCCATGAAAACACTCGCTACCAATGCCTTAGATTTGATCCGATATAAATGGTCTTGCAGTCCAAATTCTTCATCTTTCCTGGAGAAACTTTAGAATCTCTGAATCCTTGAATCTCAGAATCTCGAGATCTTGGATTCCTCTCCCATCCAAAAAAACCCCATCGCCTATAGACCTTGACCTTCGATTTCATCTGCTAATCTCCAGCAATTAGCACGTTCTTCTACCTGCTGTCTTCTGCAATTCTCCTCCAATCCATCATGATCGTTCCCACCACTATCTGCCATCTGCGATCTCTGTCATCTACGTCATCTACGTCATCATCATTAGTCCACACGTGTCTCCCCAGAAACACACGCAGCTAGTGGAAGGGGGGCGGTACCTTGTTACACACACTCTTCGTCCGGCCCCTTGCCAGGGGACAACAATTTGGGCGGGAAAACATCTCGATGCAGATAGGGGCCAATAGGAGGGCCCTCTGGCACTCAGTTGGATTAGTTGGACGGTCCTCTCTCACTGCATCCAATTCCTCTCGCCATTCTCACTACCACATCTTCGTTCATCAACAAATCCTTACCTTTCTTCAACATTTCAGTTTCCAGTACCGTACCCGTACCTTCAAACAGCGCTCAACACCCAACCATGGACAACGACACCGAGGTCTTCAAGCTTCTCTCGCTGCCCTCTGTCGCCCTTGGACAGATTATCAAAGGAGTCACTTCGAAGGATCTGTGAGTTTCGAACTTCTCGGTTTTGAATTGTAATATAGGGTACTTTCACATTGACCTTTTCAATGTCGGAGTCTAGGATCTGCCTAGTACTGTCGAACAAACCTTTGATAACCCAATAAGCTTCTCTGTTTCAGCTTTGCACTCGTGCAATGCTCGAGCAAGACGATGCGGACCCTTCAGTTCTTCGAACGAAGCAACAAGATCTTCAAAATGGGAGTGGACTTCCAACGCTTCTTCGTAGAGGTCCGTCACGTGCGGACGTACTACGCCAAGGCGAGAGATGATGATGAGAAGTACGAGGAGAGCAAGACGTTCGATGGAGAGGAGGTGCCGATCACCGACGAAGAGGAGCGCGACCATTTCAAGACCTACTGGCCGGAAGATCAGATGCTGCACGCCACCAAGCAGCTCGCCCAGCACTTCATCAACACTCTGGGCATCGGAACTCTGGAGCAGATCTTCATCGCCGAGGACGACCCGGCGATGGAGATTCTCGACTGGGCCGATCAACACAAGCTGGTCATGGATAACTTCAACCTGGTCGCGGCTCAACCGGAGAACACTCTGGCTCTCGCCGAGCGAGTCTTCTCCAACGAGTTCATGGAGAAGGTGAAGGTCAACTTCACCTCGTTCATAGAGCTGCCGGAGGACTTCAAGCCGACCCGGTGGACAACGGATAAGGTTGTGTGCTCGGGCAAGTTCCAAATTCACTTCGCCCACTGGTTCACCATCGACCACCTGATGTCCATGTACGTCGAGTCGTTGCTTCTCTACCGGTGTAAGCTGACGGCCGAGGATATCAACAAGTTCCTGACCGCCTGGAGGGATGGAACGCAAACCGCGATCGCCTACGTCTCGTTGCACTTGACCGAGAAGGTTAAGCTCGAGGACATCCTCAAGGGCCTCGTCGATCCAGCCACGTGAGTTTTCAGAACCATCGAACTTCTTGTAATAGTTTATTATTTTTCAGAATCTGCAAGTCGGTCATGATGCGAGAATCGGCCTCTTTCGCTCGTCCATTCGATGGAAAAGTGATCCGTTTGGAGCTCGAGGACGAGTACAAGAACTTCCAGGCCACCGTTGACTAATAGTTTCGTGTTTCTTTTTTCGGGTTTTTCGTCGCAGTTCCATCGTGCTTTTTCTCCCGTAATAAATTTTTGAGGTCTTGTTTTTTTTTTGTATTTTTTTTTGGATCTCTAGCCTACCAACGTCCAGTACGGTTCAAATAAGAAGACTCCGCCCACTTCGAACTCCTCTCTCTCTCTTGGGGTCTGGAAAGTGTTTGTGTTGAGGACGTTTGAGGGAGTAGAAGACGTTGCTGGATTCTGAAGCTCTGAAAGTTTGAATGATTTTAGAGGAAACTGAATGATGTGGAAGATTCTTTAGTCGGATTCTAAAGGGGCTCCGATTTCCCGAAGAGAACCTGAAGAATTGAAACCTTCTTCGAAATCAGATTCGTGAATCCTCTCAGAATCTCAAAATTTCCACGGCCTTTCTCACCGGAATTCATCAGCGTCCTTAAGAATTCGTTAACAGGCTTTAGCGTCCGCTAAACTCCCCAGAATTCCTCGGAATTCTTTAGAAGACTAGATTCTTCCAGAAGCTCTCAGAAACCTCCAGAATCCATAAAGCCCACATGAAAATTGTCCTTTCCTAGACATTTCACTCTCTCTTTCTCTCCGAATCCCCCAAAGGCAGGTGTGAAAAGTAAAAGTGGGCGGAGCCTAACCGGATTAGCGAAGCACAAGGGAACATTTTAAGTCTTGAAGCTAACTGGGTTAAGTGGACCAAAGGTCTCGTAAGCAGGTTTTGAAAACTGATTTGAGTAGCCCAAATATCCTTCTATGACCTCCTTTGGTCCACTTAACCCAGTTAGCTTCAAGACTTAAAATGTTCCCTTGTTAGAGGTGTCAAATTCGCTAATTTCCGTTTTCCCCATACTCCTCATTTAAAAGTGTAGAATACGTGAGAAGAGTTTGTCTCGAAAGTTTTTGGTTTGAAACGGGAAAAATAATTGGGAATGTTCGGGGTGATTGAAAGTGCTACAGTACGTTTCAAGACTTCCTTTCTCTAAAGGTACCCATTACATACTTAAATTGTCAAAAGCCGTTCACAGAATTCTTGAGTAAGAGAAAATCCTGAAGTGCTTATCCGAGATCTCGGACGAGTGAATTCAAACTGTTAGAGGGTAAATTAAACTGGTCGATTCGAGACAATCTTTATTGAAAAATCATAAATATTTGAATGGGGAATAGACGCAGAGTAACAAACATTAGGAAAGTAAAAGAGTACCAAAGAATCAGATCGACTTTGTCTTCCATTGCAGGTTATAGAAGCAAAGAAAACAATGCGAATAGAATGGGGAAAAACATATCTTTGAAAAAAAAAAGATCCTCATTATAGAAAAGGCCTGCCCTTAACTATCTCATCATCTCTGAGCAATCGGAAATCAGTTGTGAAGCTGAGCGTGTCTTCCCGGAATAGGAACCTTCCACCCCAATAAGCAACTGCCTCCACACCAGATTCGTCTTGTCGAATCAGGAAGCATTCTCCGTCTTTGAACACGTTCTTACTGAAAGCGGAAACTTTGCATTGGAAGTTCAGAATTTGTCACTCACCTCTGTCTGACTTCGACACGATTCACCTCTGTTGTCGGCACATTTTTGAGCATGACTCGCAAGTCGATGTCGGCCCGTTCAAACTCAATATCCAGCTCTCTGATTCTCGATTCTTTTCTCCATGCGTTGAAGAATCGCTGCATCGACTGAGGAGTGATCCGCATCCTTTTTCCATAGAGGCCTAGCTTCACCCTTTCAACATTCGAGAAGCACCGAGCCAAGTGTTCCACAGTCACCCAGCAAGCGTCTTTTATGTATAAATATTCACAGTTTACTGGTTCCATTTGGTCGGATCGGAATCCAGAGGAAGGAAGCGCTCCAATCTCCAGCTCCTTCGCATCCTTGAATTCTTTCAGAACGTATTTGTATATCTCACCGTCGATGAACAAGCTGTTACTATAGTCGACCGATTCGATAGGAACTGGTGAGACGGATTTCACAAACTCAGTGATCTCCAGAACGTTCTTGGCTTCCATATACAGTCGCTTCACTCGGCCACTGAATACATCCACGATGAATACAATCTCTTCTTTCGTCGCTGTCCAATATTCGATCGAAGTTGTAACCTTTCTTATAGGGAAAAACCGATGTTTTACAAGTGTAGGTCTCAACTCGTGACCGAATTGGTCCCTCCCGCAGTGACTCTGAATCAGCAGTTCAAAGCTTCCCTGTTTAGCATTGATTTCGAAACTGTACTTCTGACGACGTGCGAAAATCTTTACAGCGTTTCGGCTTCTAGTGGACGACTTGGATAGGTAGTATCTGGAAGTGGGGGAGAAGTTGGGACATGGGAAGTTTGGAAGAAATCAACTTACAGATCTTCAATATCCATTCCCAAAAAGACAACATCGTGGGCGAGCGGTGGAAGATCGAGGAGGCGGAGTGGCTTAGTTGGAATGGCATAATGGAATAGCATAGAGCATCTGAAATCTAGACTATTTATAATCGAATACCGAATCTCGCAGACTGGTTGATCAAGGACGACGACAAGAGCAATGAGTCTCTTCAAAGAGTCTCTAGTTTTATCGATTGCAGGTGGAGAAAAAGAGGGAGGTCTGACTAGATTCTAATCGGACTGCCAATGGTGTGGGGTGAGAGGTCAACTACGGACAGGGAAATGTGGTGTAGATGGGGAGATGGGCAAACATAATGCCTCCTCCTAAGACTGCGGCTAGTATTGGAATCTTGCCGCTGGATCATACTCTTCGTCTCCTTCTTTTACCCTCCAACTCATATTCTCATACAGAAATCAATGGGACTGCTGAGAGTGCTAGTAGAAATACTAGCCGTTTTCAAGTTTCTGTGGACTCTATTCACAGTGGACTCCCCGAAACCAATTCTTCCGGTTGATCAATCTTTCTCCACCAAACCAATTCCTCCGGTTGATCTACCTCCCTCCACCAAACCATTTCGACTTCTTCATCTTCCCTCGATCGCTCATGATGTCATCCTTTCGCATATGAAAATCGCAGAGATGTGAGTGAAATTCTGATTCTTCTAGAAGTTTCTACGTGTTTTTCTCCACCAGATACCACCTGTCCAAGTGTTCCCGTAGAAGTCGTTATGTTGTGAAGATGTTTACACGTTGTCAGAAGTACAACTTCACAATCCACGTCCACGAATCCTTCTATTGCCTTGGGATTTCCAGTCGTTGCTGGAGAAAGTCATTTCTTCACGAGTTGAGACCGTTGAACAGCAGAGAGCCGCTTGATGAACACTTATTGGTCACGAATGCGAAGGACTATTGGGCAACGACGAAAAAAGAGATTGCCTACTACTTGGATGTATTCACTGATCGAGTGAGCAATCTCCATTTTCGGGATGACACGAAAGTCATTGAGATGACAGAGTTCCTGAAGTCAGTATTATCTTCACCTGTTGAATGGGTGTCCTACGTTCACGAGATGCCCGATGTGGTCTACAGATATGTCTTGAAAGAGTTTGAAAGTTCGACAGTGGGGAGTATTGAAGCACTTTGTTTTTCGAACCTCCGACACAACAATTTAACGCCATGCCACGCTGATTTCGTATGGATACGCAACACCGATTGGGTGACGGTCGATCACTTGGTCCGATTTTTTATGAATCTCAGCGCTCTCGAGTTAGACCTCAATGCTGAGAGGTCTCTGATCACCCCTGCTCTGATGCCTCAGTTTTTCAACGTATGGCTGAGTGGATCGAGGATAAAAACGCTGGGAATGTTGTGTAATTGGACCAAACCCGACTTGCGAGTGATGTTCGAGAATGTTCCAACTACTGAGGTGGAACGGGTTGAAGTCTTATACGAGTGAGTAGGAAACCCAGACTTGATTTTTCAAACCATCATTTTCAGGAAGAAAAGGTTCGGCGCCGGAGAATGTTTTCTCATTCGACAAGAAGAATCCGGAGTGGAGGCCATTGCATATCTGACTTCTGGAACTGACCCATTGTTCATTTTCACGACATCTTTCCGATTGCTCAGAGATGATGAAAGTTTCGATAGTGATGATTCAAGTGACTCAAGTTATGATGACGAAGAAGATTCTGAATCGGACGACGATTTGTGACCGACAACTGGCGTTTCTAATTATGTTGTTTCCACTAATAACCTGTGTTTTATGCCCCTCATACAGCATCTAAAGTTTATTTACGAACCATGTGGAACCTGGGCGAGAAAAGCCATCCGAAGTTTCTCTTTTTTTGTCATAAATGTTTTTAAAGTCATTTTATTCCCTTCGCTTCGTCCATAAACCTCCAAACAGTTCGATTCCACATTTTCAGATTTTGTAGAGGCACAGAGACTACCAGGTTTTTGAAGCCAAAGAAGAGTAGATAAGTAGAAACAGACAATGGAATAGCATAGAGGATCTGAAATCTAGACTACTTATAATCGAATACCAAATCTCGCAGACTGCTTGAAGAAGGTAGTAAGGACGACGACAAGAGCAATGAGTCTCTTGAAAGAGTCTGTAGGTTTATTGATTGCAGTTGGAGAAAGAGAGAGTTGGGCGAGAAAAAGGAGTGGTGGTCGTCTGACCAGATTCAAATCGGACTGCCAATGGTGGAATGGGAGGTGAGAGGTCAACTGTGGACAGGGAAATATGGTGTAGATGGGGGGATGGGCAAACATAATGCCTCCTCCTAAGATTGAGGCTAGTATTGGAATCTGGCCTCATCCACCCTCCACCCTCCGACTCTATTTCTATTACAGAAATCAATGGGACTGCTGCGAGTGCTTGTAGAAATACTAGCCGTTTTCAAGCTTCTGTGGACTCTATTCACTGTGGACCTTCCGAAACCAATTTCTCCGGTTGATCCACCTCCCTTCACCAAACCATTTCGACTTCTTCATCTTCCCTCGCTCGCCCATGATGCCATCTTTTCGCAATTGGAATTCGCAGATATGTGAGTTCGGCTCTCAGAGCGTATAACAGTCTCGAAAAGAATAGTCCCACTTTTTTGAGGTGGCGCGATTTTGAGAATTGAATGTTCCCAAGGTTTTTGGAAATGTCGAATTGGAAAAGTTAAGTGGGTTCAGGCTTAGAAAAATCCCAGAAAGTATACAACTTCTATGGAATTTACTAAGTCCTTCAATTCTGAAATTGATGTCACCTCAAAAAGTGGAACCATTCTTTTCGGTTTGAGACCATTCGATTAGTGGGGTCATGCTCTCTTTTCTTTTTTTTTGGGACCATTATTTGCGGTTGGGACCATTATACTCCCTTAGAGCCGTAAGTTCCAGAACTTTCAACTCGACTTTTCTGAAAGAGTCCTCTCCAAAAGTGGCATTTTTTCTCGCCCAAAGATAGCCATTGTTAACGATTTTGACAACACACTTCTGTATTCTTTGCGTTCCAGATACCACCTGTCCAAGTGTTCCCGTAGAAGTCGTTATGATGTGAAGATGTTCACACGTTGTCAGAAGTACAACTTCACAATCCACGTCAACCAATCCTTCTATTGCCTTGGGATCTCCAGTCGTTGCTGGAAGGTGTCCTTCCTTCACGAGTTGAGACCGTTGAATAGCAGATATCCGTTTGATGAACACTTATTGGTCACGAATGCGAAGGACTATTGGGCTTCGACAAAAAAAGAGATTGTCTACTACTTGGATGTATTCACTGATCGAGTGAGCAATCTCCATTTGCGCGATGACACGAAAGTCATTGAGATGACAGAGTTTCTGAAGTCAGTATTATCTTCACCTGTAGAATGGGTGTCCTACGTTCACCAGATGCCTGATGTGATCTACAGTTATGTGTTGAAAAAGTTTGAAAGTTCGACAGTGGGGAATGTTTTCGCACTTAGTTTATCGCACATCCGACACAACAATATATCGCCATGCCACGCTGATTTCGTATGGATAAGCAACGCTGATTGGGTGACGGTTGATCACTTGATCCGATTTTTTATGAATCTCAGCGCTCTCGAGTTAGAACTCAATGCTGAGAGGTCTCTCATCACCCCTGCTCTCATGCCTCAATTCTTCAACGCATGGCGGAATGGATCGAGGATAAGAAAGCTGGAATTGAAGTGTGATTCGACCAAACGCGACTTGCGAGTGATGTTCGAGAATGTTCCAGCTATTGAGGTGAAATGTGTTGAAGTCTTTAACGAGTGAGTAGGAAACCGAGACTTGATTTTTTAAAACAAAAACTTTCAGGAAGAAAAGGTTCGGCGCCGGAGAATGTTTTCTCATTCGACAAAAGGAATCCGGAGTGTTGGCTATTGCATTTCTGACTTCTGAAACTAACTCATCGTTTGTTTTCACGACGTCTTTCCAATTGCTCAGAGATGATGAAAGTTCCGATAGCGACAATGACTCAAATAATGATGACGAAGAAGATTCTGAATCGGACTACGATATCTTTGATTGAATTTTTATTGACGCAGGGACAAGTTACTTATACGGCAACCAGGAAAGATATTGACATAAAATCTCTGACTTTTTTTTCTAATGATTTCTGTATAATTGACTGCTTGTCCCATTCTATCCGCATATTTTACTTCGCTATAACCTTTTGTGAACCAGTTCGGCCCGTTTCATAAACATTCTCGATTAAAAAAAAATGTATAACACGACCTCAAAACATAGGCACCTGATTATAAGCATCTCATTTGTCGTGCCACCGTGTAAACGACCTTTTATGGTTTTTTTCATGTTTTTCAAAACATCTTTCTTATATATAATCCGCTGAAGGTTTGTCCTTCCGTGACTTGGTCACACTGTCCGCAATCACGTTCCCGATAGAGAGTGACAAGTTCACGAAATTATTTTCTCAAGTTTTCAAACTTTTCCACTTTCCTTTTCGAAAGGTTTCACGTAGATTTTGAACGCGCCGGAGACGCCCAGCTATGCTGGTTTTGTATATAAACTTCTAAATCCAGTATAACTAAGTATGAAAACAAGAAAATTGATAGTTCAAAAATGAAAAAAAAATTCGACTTCCTCAGTTGAGGTGCTCTTTTGGTAAACGATCCAGGATGTCCAGAAAGGGAATTTAACTCTTCCCAGAATTTCAAAAATTCCAAATTTTCTAACCAGTACTCATCAGCGTCCAAAATGCTTCAGCACCGACTGAATTCCCCAGAATCTTGCAGAACTCTTCAGAATCCCCCAGAATCCATAAAACCCTCATGAAAATTGCCCTTTCCTAGACATTTCCACTCTCCCTCCGAATCCCCCAAAGGCAGGTGTGAAACGTAAAAGTGGGCGGAGCCTAACCGGATTAGCGAAGAGTATGTAGAGGTGTCAAATTCGCTCATTTCCGTTTTCCTCATGCTCCTCATCTAAAGGTGTAGAATACACAAGGGGAATGCTCTTTAGGTTTCGAAAATTGCGAAACTTTTTCATAATTTTTTCTCGAAAATTATTGTGTTGATATTTTCCTGATTGTGAGCTTCAGGGGTGTTTGATTTTGAGAAAAACGACTTCAGTTTTTTAGATTTTAAGGCGAATTCTAGCCAAAGAGCGTAGACGTTATAGCATGTCAGTCACTTTTTTTGAACCTATTTTTTTTACTCAGACACTTTTATTGCTCAGTCTAATTCACTCTTTGTCTTTTTCCAGTTTGATTTATCACTTGCACTGAAAACTTTGGCCTCCTTTTGTCATATTTTCGGACTCAGTTCCTACGAATTTCCAATTTCAGTTTTTCCGATTGCTCAGGTTTTACAAGCTTCCCTTTAGAGGGCGCGAAAAGATAAGAAAAGAAACCTACACTCGTCAAAATGTGTGTTTTTCAGATTCCTGAAAATTCACACTTTCAACGAGCAAAAAAAGTCGCTAAGAATGTATCGATGCTTCCGCAGTGAAAGTTCAGAGGATGAGGATCAGGAGGTGAGTAAGTGGGAAGCTTCAGAATCTCAGAATCCTCCAGAATTCTTACATCAGCTTCGGAACCCTCTACAACTATTCAGAGCTCTTCAGAACCCTCCCTAGCTCTCCAGGATCTCTCCGAACTTGTTAAAATTTTCCTGAACTCTCCAGAATCCTTCAGACTTATTCAAAGTTTCCCAGAATCCCTCAAAATACTCTAGAGAATCTTAGAAGTCTTCAAAACGTTCAAAAGACTCTCAAAATTCTCAAGAATCCTCCATCACCCTTCAGAATCCCCAAGACCTCATCAGAGTTTTTCACAATTGTTGTGATTCCTTGAAAACACGCGAAAATTATTCAGAATTCTTCTAGAATCCTTATATCTAAAATTAAAAGTTTCGAAACTCTCAGAAGTCCTTGAGAGCCTCTCTCGAAGCCCCCTGAACTTTTCAGAGGGCTTTAGATTCCTTTAGATTCCTTCAGATTCTGAACGAGTCTTTTCGGAATCATTCAGTATTCCCTAGTAGCCGTCAGAATCCTTTCTACCCCCTGAACCTCTCAGAATCCTCCAGAACCTTTCCGATGCACATCGAAATCCCATTTTCCAGATCGAACTCTACCCCATCAACGTCTACCGTGTGCCTCCAGTCGGCACTCCACCATCATCCGGATCCCGCGAAAACCACGGATTCGCCGTCGAGTCTCCACCACAAACCCCAACCACCAACAATACTCCTCCGATCCCCGTGACATTCTCATCTTCGGAATCCCACCTGGGAAGAAACTGTAGCCGCTTCTGGATGGCTGCCGGGGTTGTGCTCTTCTTCTTCGCTCTCTCTATGTTCGTTTTCGTCGCCTTCTGGTGGCCGGAAAAACTACCAGGCAATATGGCCAGGAGAATCGATAGATCTCGCTATCAGTGACTTTTGGAAGTTTTTTAAAAACTTTGATTTGATGTATCAAGAATCGAGCTTAACTGGAATTCAAATCCTTTTGTATTTCCAACAAGAATCGATGATAAAGCACTAAAAATCACCGCCATTCGTTCTTCTCCACCACAAGACCTGAAAAGAGAAAAAAAAAAGATTCGCAGTCAGCAGGATTCGAACCTACGCGGGCAGAGCCCAATTGATTTCGAGTCAATCTCCTTAACCACTCGGACATGACTGCACGACGGTGAGAGAGGCGGCGGGGCGTATAAGAGGGGTGTGCGTATGTGTGCGGGCAAGAGGAAAGACAGAGAGGAGAAAGAAGTAAGGGAAATGTAAGAGTAGAAAAAAGAAGAGGGTTCTCAAAGGAGAGAAAAAGAATGAAAGAATCTCAGAATCTCACCGAATTTTTCGAAAAAAAAAATATGTGAAATGAAAACTTTATTCAAATAAATTTCATAATAAACAGTTGGAAGTTAAATCGACGGAAGATTGACTAATAGTCGTCTTCATTAGTTCGTTGGTCTGAAAAATCAACTTTACTTCTTGCCTACCGTAAGGTGTAGAAGCGAATCTGGAGTATTTTTGGGAACTTACTACCAAATTTTATGGCAAAGTATACACTTTCCATAGGATGCTTTCTTCGCTTCTAGTTTCCCAGACTACCATTTTTACAACCTCCCGAAAAAGTCCCGCATCTTTATTCTTTCCTTGAGCTCCAAAACATGCTCATACTCCAACTATGCCTATTATTAGTCTTTACGGTAGTACCCGTAAAACTCAATCAGAACATGGTGATCATTTGGGGTGTGCTAGCTCAGCCAAACGATCCAGAGACATGGACAATTGGAAATTGGAATGACTGCATTACTAAGTGTTTGGCGGAGCAGGACTGTGTGGTGGGTAGATCAAATCAAAATCCAACAGTTTTGATCTACCATTCTTTAGGCCATCCGTCAACTCAGTAGCTCGTGTGAAGTTTTTCGTTTTGGCACAATTTCAACTATCGAATTCTCAAATCCCTCAGCGGCTGGTAGAGTCGGAATCAAGATAAGGGAAAACTAGCCGAAGAAAGATTAATTCAGATTTTCAGGTGACCCAAGACACCTGCTCAGGAAATGCTTCCGAGTTGTTTCAAGGCGCGGAGATTACAGTAAGCAGCCCCTTTTACTTTGACCAAGTTTATCTTGGTTCGTGAGATAGGTATCAAAAAGTTGTCAACTATGAAAATGCTCAGGACATCAAGAGACACATTTTGTTAGTTGACCACTTTTTAGCTTGGTCAAGTAAGGGTCTACCCCCGAGACAAGGGTAGAAGTTGGTACACAATGAATACTTTCCAGCAACGAAATTCCACGGCCACTTCGGCTTACCTTTACTCCATCACCTCTACCCCCCTTACCAACCCCATCCATCTAACTTTTACCTTCCACTACTTCATCGAATGCCCAGCCGGATCGTACGTCTCCATCCGAGACTCGCATCAAGTCTGCATCGCCATCCGAACCTTCCCAGGAGCGCCATGGTGCGCCACTCAGGACGCAGGGGCTAGTCTATGCCAGACGAATGGAATGGGCCTTACTGGACCGTACGATGGTCAGGAGCTAAACCTGATTGTTGGCTATATAACGGAGAACGTGGTCAATGATTCTGCAAATAGGAATTATGAACATTATGGCTTCTGGGTGGATGGGAAGAAGGAAGCTGTGGACTCAACGGATTTTGTGATGTCAGATGAAACATTGAACGGGGTCAGTGGGTATGGGGAGGTTCCAGAAGCCAGCGGCCCTTCGTGTGCCTATGCGGTAAACCTCACGGGAAAGGCGACCGTCACTTTTCATGAGTAAGATTAAGACTTTGCCGCCACTTATCTAGGTTCCTATAACAGGTATCAAAAAATGGCCAACTAACAAAATGTTTCTCTTGATGTCCTGAACATTTTCTTAGTTGACCACTTTTTGATATCTGTCCCAGGAGTCAAGATTAATTTGGTCAAAGGAATAGTACATCTTAAGTTTTCAGCTGCGACAACGCGCTTCTTCAAGGGTTATGGTGTCTTCGAGGTGCTGTCTGCCGAGTCAACCCAGACTTGCAGTATTAACCTGTTGAAATCTAACCAAACTAAGTATACTCTTGCTCCTTTTTCTATGCACTATACACTTTTACTGCCAACATAAAATCGTAGACTTTTGTGTCCCCTTCCAAGAAACAACCTCACTCTTTGTATATCCCCAAAATGCGACTCCACGTTCTTCTCCTAAACCTGCTACGAGCCTGCTCTTGCCTTCAAATGATTGAGTTTTTTGGAGAGGCGAATGTTGCAAAGTTTTCTGCAGAATCCTCGATGCAATGGGACGATTGTAGAGAACAATGTTATAGGGAGAATTCATGTTTGGTAAACAGATTTCCACTTTGGGATGAAATCCAATGCATCTGTTTGCAGGCAGTCCATCAGTTTAGTGGGAGCTGTCTAGTTTATCAGTACGGTCGACTGTCGTCTGTGATAATACTCGGTTCCAGAACGGGGGATAGAATGGCAGTTAAGGTTAGTTATTCGTGAGCTGGACTAGACTTCTCTATAATCCCAAATACTTCCTTCAGATGGCTATCGACACTTGCCCCGCAACACTTACGGACATGATCGGTAAAATCCCATCTACGAAAGAGTTCTCAAATCGAACATTGCACTACTCTTACACTATGTCTACAGGATACGAAAACGACGATCTTCTTTGGTCCATCAATGTTAAATACTTCTTTGAATGCCCCACCGGTTCCTATGTTTCGATGAGAGGCGGTACACGAGTTTGTGTTTTGGTGAGTGGAGATTGCTCCAGCTTGTGCGAGCTCTTTTGAATGATGGCAGATCAAAGAATTCCTAGAAAAAGGCGGTGAGGGCGGGGGGTTAATAAGGTAGATCTGTCGGTTTATCAGCTATGACTTATAGGATAATAGAACGGTTTCAAGGTTCGAGCTAGAACCATAGTGAGTTCTGGGTTTGATAGTTGAGCTAGAGCAGTCTGAGATTAACCTAGCAGAATACTTTACAGGTCCGCTTGTTCCCTGACTCTGTCCCTTGTCAAAACCAAACGATGGCAGCCGGATTGTGCACTCAAACGGGAGACATCGGGCTCACTGGTCCGTACTCATATGAAGAGGGCGAGACGATTGCAGGTGAATACGGACAACACTTTAACATACAAGATGTTTCAAGATGTAACAAGAAGATGTACAATTTTCGTATCAAGCAATGGATCTCAACAGGGCCCATATCCCCTATATCAAACGGGCCGGCTTCGGGTCTATTAGCATGTCGCAAGCCAGGCGTTTGGTCAAATCGACTTTTTCGTCGTTCTAACCATTGTTAATGGACACGAAGTCGGCTCGTTTGATACAGGAGAGATGAACCATGTTCAGATCTAAAGGATCAATGCAGTCTGCTGGATAGTGTCATGTGTCCTGCACCGTTCGAAATCTTGGAATCCATTGACCGATTCATCGAAAGTCCAGTCATGTTTCAGCGGACCTCTCCAAAAACTGCACATCTTCCCACAACAACTGCAACTACTGGATCGACGGTGCTCGACTCAACGCGACAAGTTTCCAAGTCCAAGATCCGACGCTCAACGGTACCATCGGATACAAATGGGATGCAACGCCTGCTCGAACTTGGGCAACTCATACTTGCGTGTTTTTGGCATCAAAAGGCGTCAATTTGGGGAAGGTTTACGTTCATGAGTAAGTGAAGCCTACCTGCCAAAAAATATGTCGTGGTTTCAGCTGCAGCATCTCATCAGACTATCTTTCGGGATACTGCCAACGCGGAGCCATATGTCAAGTTGAGCCAGTTTACAGTTTCCAAAACTAATCTTCTGAATTGGATTTGAAATAAAAAGTTGATCTCTTTGCTCCTAGTTTCCCTGTTACTATGACAATATTGGTCAGAAAAGTGGAACTTTCGGGGAGTGCTTTTGTCTCTCTGCTCCAGACTGGGATGTTTTTTTATTACCTTGAGATCAAGACCACAACTTTTAGCATTCTCTATTTTCTACCAAGTCCCCTCCTTCTTCACTCAGAAAGTAGTGTCCACCTCCAACATGTGCCTTCCTTTCCTCTCCAGACCTGTTCGAAAGTTTCGGAAAAGTCGGATAATTTTTATCATGATTTTGAGTCTCCTCTTTCTCATTCCCATCTCCACCACTTCGTCTGTTATCATTGAAGTATGGGGTACTGTAGATGATTTAACCTCATCTGAAGAGTATTCCGGAACATGGACCGATTGTATGAGTAGATGTTATTGGGAGCCGAGTTGTGTGGTATGGCTGGATTACTATAGGATTGTCTAGAGATTCTTGGTGGTTTAGGTAATCAGTAAAACTGCCTTCGGATGTCAGCTATTTCGATTTGGAAACGTTTCACTGGTCACTGTTTCTAATCGAACTTCTGGAAGGGAGCTTGGCATCAAAGTAAGTTTACAGATCTTCAGATAATTATTTATCTTTTCCAGAAACTTCTCTCTACTTGCCCTCTGGATATGGATAGCGCATTGAAAACCAGTCTTGTAAGTTTCAATAACCACATTTGCTAGACAAACTATCTCAAAGAAATCAGCAGTTCTCTGTTTTTGCTAGAAAAAAGTGTTTAAGGAAACCTGCAAAACCGATGAGGTTGTTTATCAATACTTCATCAACTCAACTGAAGTGGACGGAGGCATAGAGTTGAGGTTCACCTTCGAGCACTTCTTCCAATGTCCAGCCGGGTTTTTGATATCTGTACGAGAAGCAGGGAAAGTTTGCATCGGGGTGAGAAGACATTCAGTGAACCCCTCTCGAATCCACCAGTTCAGGCTCGATTCTTCAAATCCGAGCCATTGTGCAGGAACCAAACGGAAGCAGTGGGTTTGTGCACGGAGCCTGGAGACGCGGGGCTCACAGGACCGTACTCTAAATCTGAAGCGGATGATTTAGCAAGTATGGGCTCAGATTTGAAGTCAGCCTCTAAATGATCTTTTCTTTAGCGCGATTCAGTTCGTATTGCTCAGCTCAATATAAATATTGTAACTACTGGATCGACGGTTATCGTATAGGCAACTCACAGGCTATAAACTTAACCGACTCAACACTGCCTAATAAATCCGGATATGTCTGGAGAGTTGCCCCAGGAGACTGGAAAATTGGTCGCGATTGCGTTATCTTGGGCACCAGAGGAGATTCATTTGGAAAAGCCTACATCACGATGTTAGTTTATACCAATGAGTTTATTAAGTCACGAAATCGAGTGTGCTTTCCAGTTGTTCTGAAACCATCTCGTCTACCTACTGTCATCGAGCAGCATTGTGTCGAACGGATCCGATTGTTGTCTATTGATCTACTCGATTCTCCTTGTTTGTAGTTTGTCTCTTGTCGGGTTCATAATAAAGACAGACTATTTTATCGTCGTTAGGAAAAGAAAAGATAAATTTATTGCTTCTGTAGATACTTATATCGAAATAGTGTTTCCAGACTATCCCGGGGACTCCATATATGAACATACTATTTCGAGTATTTCCACATGGGCTTGTATAGAAAAAGGCAAAGCAAACCCCAGGTTTCACATATGGAGGGTTTATCGAGACAGGAATAGAATCTTCCAGGTACGGACTTGTTACGGGCCGGCCCGAGTCAGTTGGACGATTTCTACCGACCCGGCCCGTAGATCCGGGGTGGTCCGGTCGGCCTGGGTAGGGAAAGACAACAATTTCTGGCTGCCAAAAATCCTGATGATTTTGAAATTCCAGCTTGTTTTTCAAGGCTAAAATTTCGGGCTGGCCCGGTCCGACAAATCATAAGTCTACACCAGGATGACCAAGAAGACCAGCTTTCAGTGATAGCCAAAAAGGACGTGGCGGAGTTTCGGTACAAAATGGTCTCCCGATGCTACAAACTGTTGAAATTGTGAGGGTGTGTTCAGAGACTCGATGTTCATTTCTGTGATGAACCTTTTTTTTATGGCTTTCATGTGGGTTCACCAGAGAATTTCGTGAATGGAGAGATGGAGCTTCAGTATGTGATAGGTACAATTGGAAAGAGGAGATCCTGAAACGTATCCTCACGTTTTTAAAACTCACAGTCGAGCCCTTGAAGTCAAGTCATGGGCTTCTGAAGTTTGTTTTAGTTTATTGTTTAACCCTTGTAATGTAACTTCAGACACTCATCACTCGTTTTCTTGAGCTCCTCTGCAAATTTTAAAAACGTGAGAATACGTTTCAAGCCTTCTGCTCCCAATGGTGAATTGTGTTAAACTAAACTGGTTCGAAAACGTTTGCAACCAGTCTTCTTAAACTCGATTCGCAAAGCCATTCGTCACTCTCAAATGTGCTCGCTTAGACAATGTTTCCTTGACGATGGGACCAAAGAAACTAAAAACAGCGCTGTTTTTTTGGTTGAATATGAAAAAAAAAAGCAAAGCCTACTCAGACTCAAATGTTGTATTGCTCCTTTCTACGACATCGACCTTCTCCTTACGCTTAAAACTTTCGAAATTTTCACTTACAGGTTCACTTACAACATGACTCTTGTTTCCCTCTTCCTTGTCCTTATTCCCGTTTCGTTTTCCACTGTCCCATCGTCTGTTATCCTTGAAGTATGGGGTACTGTAGATGACTCTACCTCATCTGAAAAGTATTCCGGAACATGGATTGATTGTATGAGTAGGTGTTATTGGGAGCTGACTTGTGTGGTATGGCTGGATACTGTAGATTGTCTAGAGATTCTCACTGGTTTAGGTCATAAGTAAAACTGACTCCGGCTGTCGACTATTCCGATTTGGAAAGGTTCAATCGATTACAGTTTCTGATAGAATACCTGGTAGCGAACTTGGAATCAGAGTGAGTCTTCAATTCATCAAAGTGTTAGATAGATGAGATCCTTTTTCTCCAGAAACGTTCATGTCCCCTGGATAGTGCTACTGCTCTAAAAGACAGTATTGTAAGTTCAAATCTCTATTCTGTGCTAAAAAACGTGTTTCAGGAAACCTACCAGACCGATGAGGTTGTCTACAATTACTCTATCAACTCAACTGAAGTCGACGGAGGCAGAGAGTTAAAGTTCACCTTCGAGTACTTCTTTCAATGTCCATCCGGATTTTTGATATCTGTACGAGAAGCAGGGAAAGTTTGCATCGGGGTGAGAAGACATTCATTGACCCCCTAGAATCCACCAGTTTAGGCGCGATTCTCCGAATCCGAGCCATTGTGTAGGAACCGAACCGAAGCAGTGAGTTTGTGCACGGAGCCTGGAGACGCGGGGCTTACAGGACCGTACTCCACGTCTGAAGCGGATGTTTTAGCATGTATGGTATCAAATTTGACGCCAGTCTCTAAATAATGAAGTGATCCTTTCTTCAGCGCGATTCAGCTCGTATTGCTCAGCTCAATATGAATATTGTAACTACTGGATCGACGGTTATCGTATAGACAACTCACAGGCTATAAACGTAACCGACTCAACACTGGTTGATACATCCGGATATGTCTGGAACATTGCCCCAGGAAGTTGGCAAACTGGTTACGATTGCGTTATCTTGGGCACCAGAGGAGGTTCACCCGGAAAAGCCTACATCACACTGTTAGTTTTTACATAGAAATTTACTATGCCACAAAATCGAGTGTGTTTTCCAGTTGTTCGGAAACCAACTCGCCCAACTGGGATTACTGTCATCGAGGAGCAATGTGTAGAACGGATCCGATTGGTGTCTACTGACCTACTCAAGTCTTCTTGTTTGTAGTTTGTCGTTTGTTGTGTTCATTATAAAGACAGACTACTTTTATCTCGTTGGGAGTTCGACAAATAGGATAAAGTTACTGCTTTTGTAGATACTTCTATCGAAAGAGTGCATCCAGACTGCCACGGGGACCCAATTATATGCACATGTTATTTTGAGTATTTTTACAGGGGGTTATAGAATCCTCCAAAAGAGACTTGTTACGGGCCGGATCGAATCAGTTGGGGGGTTTCTACCGGCCTGAAGACCCGGGTCAGCTTGAGTAGGGAAGGGTCAAAATTTTTGGTCCGGCAAAACACAAGTCTGCTTCATGATGACCAAGAAGATCAGCTTTCAGTGATAGCCAAAAAGGACTGTCAGTAAAAATGGTCTTTCGAGCTTGTTCTTTTGAAAATGGTTTTGAAGTGAGTTAACCAGAGAATTTTGTGAACGGAGAATTAGAGTTCCATATGTGATGGGTATTATTGGAAAGAGGAGGTCCTGAAACGTATCCTCACGTATTCAAAACTCACAGGCGAGCCCTAGAAGTCAAGTTAGAAGCTTCTGAAGTTTGCTTTAGTTTATTGGTTAACCCTTGTAATGTAACTTCAGACACTCATCACTCGTCTTCTTGAGCTCCTCTGCGAATTTCACAAACGTATGTAAAATACTCTTCAGAATCGCCTCTTTTCAATGGTAAGTTGTGTTAAACTGAACTGGTCCAAATTAGTTTGCAACCAGTTTTTTTCAAACTCGATTGGGAAGGCCATTCGTCACTCTCAAATGTGCTCGACTAGACAACGTTTCCTTGACGATGTGACCAAAGAAACTAAAAACAGCGCTCTCTATCTTGTCGAACATAAAAGAGAAAGCAAAACCTGCGCAGGCCCAAAAGTTGTACTACTCCTTTTCACGACAAAGCCATTTTCTCTTCGGAAACGTTTGAAAAACCCGGTTCACCTACAACATGACTCTTCCTCTCCTCTCTCTTCTCCTTATCCCATTCTCCATTGCCACTGTCCCATCGTCTGTGATCATTGAATTATGGGGTACCGTAGATGACTCTACTTCATCTGAAGAGTATTCCGGAACATGGCTGGATTGTATGAGTAGGTGTTATGGGGAGCCCAGTTGTGTGGTATGGTTGGATACTGTATATTGCCTAGAGATTCTCACTGGTTTAGGTAATCAGAAAAACTGACTCTGGCTGTCAACTATATCGGTTTGGAAAGATTCAATCGATTACAGTTTCTGCTAGAGTAACTGCTGGGGAGATTGGAATCAAAGTGAGTTTTTATAGTCAGATTATTCTATTGATCATAATGGTCTTCAGAAACTTCTCACCACATGCCCTCTGGATAGCGCTGCTGCTCTACAAGACAGTGAAGTGAGTTCAAATCTCTATTTCGTACTAGAAAAAAGTGTTCAAGGAAACCTACCAAACCGATGAAGTTGTCTATGAATACTCTATTAGCTCAACTGAAGTCGACGGAGGCAGAGAGTTGAAGTTTACCTTCAAGTACTTCATTCAATGCCCACCCGGGTCGTTCATATCGGTTCGAGGAGAAAATCGAGTTTGTATTACGGTATGAAGGATGATAATGGAGATCGAACCAGTTGTTCAGTTTAGGTTCGCTTGTTTGGACCCGACGAGTTGTGCAGGAATAATACATGTGGACAGGCGTTGTGCATAGAGCCTGGATATGTGGGTATCACAGGGCCATACACCTCAGGAGAAAGAGCTGTAATATCCGGTAGGTTTGCAGAAACTGTCGCAAATTGGACACCAGGCACACCCATTTCTCGCACTTTGATCAAACTCATTTCGGTTTCGGTGGCTCATATCAAAAAGTGACCAACTGACAAAAGGTTTATGACATTGCGAGGAACATTTTGTTAGTTGACCACTTTCTGAGACTTGCTACAGGAACTGAGCTAAATCACATCAAAGATACGGTATGATCCATTTTTTCAGAGCGCTTCAATTCCGAATGCCCAGGATATACATACTGTAACTACTGGGTTGACGGTTATCGCGCCAACACTTCATTCATTGCTGTAACAGACTCTACGCTGAATGGGACTGCTGGATATAACCTAGACCCAATAGGCAACTGGGAATTTTATCAACTTTGCCCTTACTTGTCCACCAAAGGAAATGTAGAAGGCAGAGTTTTCGTTGCGTAGTTAGTTTTTTGTCTTCTAGGAACCAATGTGATTTTCTATATTTTCAGATGTTATCAAACTACAGAATATGAATACTGCCAGCGTGGAGCAATGTGCAGAATGGAACCGATTTATGAATTTTGATCTACTCGATTCAAGTCCTTGGTTGTGTATGTAAATAAAGACAGACTCTTTAGTACTAGTTTTTGGTCATTGATCTCAAAAAACCAGGGGCTAATTGAGTGTTTCGTGATTTCGGTAGGGAGAATGGAACCTTTGGGAATGCTTCGATTCTTCAGACTTTTCCGGGTCTCAGAATCAAGGTATCGTGTGCCAGACCTCTTCATTGATCGAAAACAAAAAAAAAGACACATGTACAATGTTTATTGAAACGAGAAGTTAGATCTTATCTCTGATAGTGAGGTATGTAGGACATTTATCTTACACCGACATTCTTAAGTGTACTCGACGACGTTTCCGCGACGACGCGACGAAGAGAATGAATAACGGCCATTTTTCTTGTTGAAGAAGAAAAAAAAAGAGTCTTCCCAAGCTCAAAAGTTTATTACTAAGTAGTCCCTTTTTTCTACGTTAGACCAAATCTTTGAAATTATGCAGTTCACCTCCAACATGATCCTTCCTCTTCTCTTATTTCTCCTCGTCCCCTTCTTCATTGCTACTGTCTCATCCCTTGTAATCATTGAAGTATGGGGTACTGTAGATGATTCCACCTCTTCTGAAGAGTATTTCGGAACATGGATGGATTGTATGAGTAGGTGTTTTTGGGAGCCGAGTTGTATGGTATACATGGATCACTGTAGCTTTTAAAGAGTTGCTGCATGGTTTAGGTAATCAGTAAAACTGACTCTGGCTGCCAACTATATCGGTTTGGAAAGGTTCAATCGATTACAGTTTCTGCTAGAATAACTGATGGAGAGCTTGGCATCAAAGTGAGTTCTTAACGTCAGACCATCCTATCGGTCATGTTGATCTTCAGAAACTCCTCTCCACATGTCCTCTAGATAGTGCTGCTGCTATACAAGACAGTGTTGTAAGTTCAAATCTTTATTCTGTGCTAAAAAAGCGTGTTTCAGGAAACCTACCAAACCGATGAGGTTGTCTACGAATACTCCATCAGCTCAACTGGAGTGGACGGGGGTAGAGAGTTGAAATTCACCTTCGAGTACTTCATTCAATGTCGACCCGGGTCGTTCATATCTGTCCGAGGAGAAAATCGAGTTTGTATTACGGTAAGAAGATGTGAAGGTATGTAATCCCGAATAGTGCGATTCAGGCTCGATTGTTCCCAGAACCAACAGTGTGTAGAAACAGAGAACAAGGAGCGACTCTGTGCACGGAGCCTGGAGTCATGGGTCTCACAGGACCGTACTCCACAGATGAAGGGTTTGATATGTCGAGTAAGTTTTTGCTGAAGACAGACGAAGCATTCTCATTTCTTTTCAGAGCGACATATGTCAGAATGTCCAACATATGCAAACTGTAATTTCTGGATCGACGGTAACCGTACTGATTTTTCTTTTATTGCTGTAACCGATTCTTCGTTGAATGGGACGTCTGGATACAACTTCAAAACGCCCATCAACCAAAATCTACCTAACAGAAGTTGTCCTTTCCTGGCAACCAAAGGAAATGAAACCGGATCGGTTCACATCACAGAGTCCGATTTTTCCTCATGTAACTTGATCGAGTTTATACATTTTCAGATGTTATCAGACTAAACAATCTGATTACTGCCAGCGCGGAGCAATGTGCCGAGTGGAGCCGATTTATGAATTCTGATCTACTCGATTCTTCTGTTGTTTCGTGTTGAGTTAATAATAAAGACATACTCATTCGCCGTGCAAATGATTCCAATTAGTGGAATGTGTAAAATATCAAGATCTATTGGAATCTGTAATCAAAAATCAAAACTCACCAAGGACTTCCGAAGAATAGCCAACTTGATCATTTGCACAACGAGAGAGGATAAATGATGTGTATACCATCGCATTCGTTGTTTTTTTTTGCTCGTTTGTTATAAAAAATCGACTTGTCTCGCAGAAAAACAAACTATAAAACCTGTACTAAAGAAGTATGTCTTCATTATTTACACAACAGGAGACAAACTTTATTGATAAGGAAAAAATTAAGAGGGAATCGAGCCAGAGGCGTTGATCAGAATTCATAAATCGGTTCCGTTCGGCACAATGCTCCGCGCTGACAGAACTGCTTGTTGCCAGGAGAGGTACATCTAAAAAACACTAAATTTTATGGCCAGAAAACGATGTGGTATTCAAAAAATTCGGTGCAAAAACTGACGTCACGACACGAACGTATTTTGCTGCATCAGATCCTTTAGTGCCGAGGTAAGGACATTGGTCGGCAGCAAGCGGTGGTTTTACACAAAAAAAGTCATATCCGGCAGTCCCATTCAATGTTCCGTCGGTTACAGTGACGAATGAATTGTTAATATAGCCGTCGATCCAGTAGTTGACATATGTGTAGGGAGTGTTTCGGGAAGACAATCGATCTGAAGAAAAACCATTGATGGATGCCAGTCTAGCATACATACTTGATATACTGGCTCCTTCTTCTTTAGAATACGGGCCTGTTAGTCCAACGTCTCCAGATTTTTCACACAAGGCCACTCCTTGCTCTCGGTTTTGGCAATTGTAGCCGGTGAAATCTCGAGTCTAACAATGAATTCAACGATTGAAGGTCAAGGGGGCATTTTCTTACCGTAATACAAACTTGATGTTCTCCTCGAATAGACGTCATCGATCCGGATGGGCATTGAAAATAGTAGTGGTAGGTGAACTCTAACTTTCGGGATACGCCAACTTCCGTTGAGTTGATAGTGTACTGATAAGCGATCTCGTCGGTTTGGTAGGTTTCCTTTAAACCATATGTTTCATGATCAAAAAGTTCATGAAAACTTACAACACTGTCTTCTAGAGCAGTAGCGATGTCTCGAGGGCAAGTGGAGAGAAGTTTCTGGGAAAGAAAAATTATCATTTGATCATGTGAGAACTCACTTTGATGCCAAGCTCCTTTCCAGAAGTTCTATCCGATACTGTAACCGATGAGACGTTTCTAAACCGATATAGTTGACAGCCTGAGTCAGTGTTAAGGATGACCTAAACCAGTGAGATCTTCAGACAATCTACAGTAACCAGCCATACCACACAACTCGGCTCCCAATAACATCTACTCATACAATCCATCCATGTTCCGGAATACTCTTCAGATGAGGTGAAGTCATCTACAGTACCCCATACTTCAATGATAACAGACGATGGAGTGGTAGAAATGGAGAAGGGGATGAGGAAGAGGAGAGTCAGAATCATAATAAAGGTGATTTTTCGACTCTTGTCGACTGAAGAAGAAGAGGGCTTGGTTTTGAAACGGAGCGAAGGCGAAATGGACTCTTTGAATGTTTTTCACTGAAGGGGGAATCCGGGAAATAAAAACGGAGGATAAAAACTCTGGTTTTGAGCCCGTCTGGTGTTCTACTCCTTCAACCGGAATCTCCATAGAAACGAGTAGCTGACACAAAAAACTAGTACTAAAGAAGTCTGTCTTTATTATGTACCCAACACATCGCGTCTGGAGTACGGACGCATTCCTGAAGGTTTCACTTTTTTGACTAAAATAATACATTCAACCGTTTGATACTCAGTCAACGATGAGGTCATACGCCAATTGACAGCCTTGTGTGATTTCAAATGAAAGACTGTGCCGCAACCTTGCCATGTGAGCGGAGCCTATGTTCAAAGTACTACTTGGTATTTTCCGTTCTTTCACGTTTTCCTATTTTCCGACGGATTTTTTCTACCTTGTCTCCATGACCTCCGGATTGTTTTTTGAGTTTCCTATCGATTTTGGAGCTTCCCAAAATCAGTTGTAGTTTTCAAGCACAATGTGGTTTCTAAGTATAACCATACTGCTTGCGTTCACTAGATCGATAGAATCTACCAAACGTAAGTTAAACTTTCTGTACAAACTTTGAAATTCTCGATTCAGACTCTCACCTGGCTCTCGAGCAGATCCACCACCAGATTGTTCAGGTTCACCGAAGAGCCAACAGATACCATCTGGAGACGGAGGCGTATGATGCGTTGCCGATGGAATTGCACGATCGGATTCTGGAGAGGAACACTACTTCTTGGACGGAGTTGGAGGAGAGATATGGATCCATGGACGTCAGTGAGGGGGTGGAGACGCAGAATGCGTTGTTGGAGTTGTGGGAGGAGGAGGGGGAGAGTGGATTCTCGGATGAGGTCAGAGAGAAGACGGTGGGAGGATTCGGAGAGTTGGATGAATCCGAGGATTTGGTCGAGAAGATTGGGGCGTTGAATGGGAGTGAGATAATCGGACAGTTAAAGAAGAGATTGCTGGGATTTGGACACATTGATAAAACGATGGAAAGACGATTGGAGCACGTCCAAATTCTGTCGAATCTTATGGTTTCTGATTTGGAAGAAATCACTACTCATTTTCCATCACTGTTGAATCTGTCTCCTAGAGAAAAATACGATTTTTTTATCAAGTCGTGAGCCTACAAAAGAGTAAAAAATATTTTACCGAAGATATAATCAAAGTAATACAAGCGTTGAAAGATGCTGGATTTCTACGCAGTCAAGATTCTCGTCATCTGCTGATGCCATTGATCGAAGTAACCGATGATGTCATTTCGAAAGCGGACACAATCAAAAAGTGGGAAGGACTGTCTCCGATTCTGAAACAAGTTTCTGAGGAGATGAGACGACTGGAACGGTTGAAGGATTCATCTGAGGGTATCAAGACACTGCTGGAGACTGTTGAGAATGATTCTGGACAGTTGAAGAACTATAAAATATCCGCGAGAATTTTCAAGAAATACGAAGATGTTCCATCTCTCCATCCTTTTCTCCAGAAGATCCGATCACTCAGTTCCTACATGAACAGACTGGAACGGAAGGTGATGTATCTATCGAAAAGCTTGAAGTCGTTGGAAGAACACTTCCGAGACCTGACATTTCCCGATGACCTGTCCACCGAGAAATTCGATGGGCTGATGGCATGTCTCGCTGGTTTCAACTTTACCACTGAAATTTCACGAGAAGAGTTGGACAAGATTGATGATTCTCTCCACGTCATTTCGTCATTGGAGAAAGAACTAAATGATACTATGGCTCCCTTGCACAAATTTCAGAATCATACACAAGTCGAAGCTCTTATGAAGTACTCAAGTCAAGATGACCTGGACGATAACATCTACGGAACTCTCGAAGTCCTGAGACTGGATTTTAAGATGGTGACCGATCGGTTGGATTTAAGGTAAAAGGGATGGTCAGGCTTTTCGTAATTCTTGTTTTTCAGAATAGCTCGTCATGGATCCTATATCGGTGTTTTCAAAAAGATCACGAATGAGATTCTAGACACAGTGAAAAAACTGGATGTTGACTTGCCTCAAAAAAGTATGGATCAACTGAAAGATGTCGAGAAACTTCTGGTGTGCTACGACGAATTGGGGGTGAGCAGTTCGGATGTGAAGCAACTGCTGGACTCGACGAAAGACCACTGGAACTTTGATCCGCAGGCACTGGAGAGTACTGTAGACGTGATCGGAGTGTTCAAGGATGCACTGAAAAGGATGAAGGAAGTGTCGGAGTGGAAACCAGTGGAATCTAGTTCTCATCGCAGATTTGTGTTGACGGAGGAAGGTGTGCAGAAGATTACTGTAGTGTTGAACGGGCTGGAATCGATACGAAAAGTTCGGAAGATGTGGAAGAATCCGGAGAAGTTGGAAATTCAGAATCCGGATTGGGAAGTTTTCAAATCGAGTCTGGCCACCTTCTTCGAAGACTTGTCTCTTTTGGATTCCAGTTTCGACTTCTTCGCCAACACCCAATTTCCCGGGAATCTTCCAATCGATGCAATCCGGAAATTCATTAAAGACAATTATACCGGAAGTCATAGAGGGGATATTTTGAAGTTCTTGGATGAAGTTCAACTGCTCCAAGTACAGTACCCCTCTGCAGACATGATACAGAATCTGAACGAGGCCGTGAGGGAGATGAAGGCGTGGGAGGAGCAAAGTAGTCTATCGGTGAAAAAGGAGCCTCCGAAATTCGTAGATTGCTCAGAGGTACGGTGGAGATTGGTCGAGTTTTGGATAAAGTAGTTTGAATATTTTCAGGAGACTTGTGACGCCATTCTAAAGTTTCCGGACGATGGTCAAGATGCAGCTGGAGGGTGAGAAGAAGATCTTGATTCCTTTCTGTTAAATAAAATCTTTACTATTAACAAACGCAAAATTCTGTGTGTCTGTGTGTCTGTCTGTGTCGTGTCTCCCGCCCTAGCGAAGTCCCCACTGGACCAAATTTTCCCGAATTTTCACAGGTTATCAGGAATGGGGTCTGAATGATGCCCGTCTTTTTTGATTTTCAATTTGACAAAAAATGAGCTCATGCGGGCTCAAAAACCTAATTTTTTCTCCGGGAAAAGTTTTTCGCTCGATAGTTTTGCATCGGTAGATCAAATATTTTAGGCCTGCCCGAAGGGCACCAGAGGGGCGCAGCCCTCTGGTTGTATAATAAACACGAATCTGAAAGTTGGAGAAAAATGAATTGTTTGAGAAATTCGCATATTTTTTTGGGTCAGTAGAGCCTTTTTCCCAGAAGGCGAACCTAGAGAATGTGGTGTGAAAAATTAACAAATGTTCACAGGTTCACCCTCTCATGATTTCATGTATGTAGTGTAGTGTTTCGTCTCGCGAGACATTTCCAGCATTTCTCGCAAAGTTCAGTTCTGTTCACATTTCTTGTTACAGCAGAGTTCAGCAAGTTTTCATTCCATCTCATTTTCAGTTCATTTGCGAATCTACCTAAATTTTCTCCCAATTTGCTGAACCTGAGTTACGCGGGACAGAACTCTAATTTCATCAAACATTCTCTTTTGGATTTATGTTTTCGTCATAAAAACTAGTTTTATGTCACAAAAGTTTATTTCACAGAAAAGAATCAAGATCTTTTTATCATCCTCCAGCTGCATTTAGGCCAACTCCCGGAAACTTCAGAATGACGTCACAAGTCTCCTGAGAACATATAAACTCTATTCAAAACTCAAACACTCTCCACCCTACCTCTGAGCAATCTACGAATGTCGGAGTCTCTTCCACCGACGGACTCATTTGCTCCTCCCACGCCTTCATCTCCTTCATCGCCTCGTTCAGATTCTGTATCATGTCTGCAGTGGGATACTGTACTTGGAACAGTTGAACTTCATCCAGGAACTTTAGAATATAACTTCTATGGCTTCCCGTATAATCTTCTTCTATGAATTTCCGGATCGCATCGATTGGAAGATTCCCGGGAAATTGGATGTTGGCGAAGAAGTCGAAACTGGAATCCAAAAGAGACAAGTCTTCGAAAAAAGTGGCCAGACTCGATCTGAAAACTTCCCAATCCGGATTCTGAATTTTCAACTTCTCCAGATTCTTCCACATCTTCCGAACTTTTCGAATCGATTCCAGCCCGTTCAACACTACAGTAATCTTCTGCACACCTTCCTCCGCCAACACAAATCTGCGATGAGAACTAAATTCCACTGGTTTCCACTCCGACACTTCCTTCATCCTTTTCAGTGCATTCTTGATCACTCCGATCACGTCTACAGTACTCTCTAGCACCTGCGGATCGAAGTTCCAGTGGTCCTTCGTCGAGTCCAGCAGTTGCTTCACATCCGAACCGCTCACCCCCAATTCGTCGTAGCACACCAGAAGTTTCTCGACATCTTTCAGTTGGTCAAAGATTTTTTGAGGCAAGTCAAAATCCAGTTTTCTCACTGTGTCCAAACCGTTGTTAGTAAATCCTGAGTCAGGGTGCAAAAGGGCCAATTCACGAATGGGCAAAATCCCCGTGAACTCCCCCCCCCCCCCCT
>LR543266.1:0-45198 GCA_900536305.3 Caenorhabditis sp. 40 LS-2015 | reverse complement strand
CCCCCCCCCCTCATTTTACCCCCAGTTCCCTGTCATTCCATAGCTCCAGCGAGACCCCGGTTGAAAATTCGTTTTTCACAATAATTAGGAAAACAAAATTCAAAGATCGGGGGTTTATTAGAAGCACGGCGACCTGGCGCTAGAGAAATTCAATCGCGCTCCGTTCTATGAATTTTTAGGCTGAGAAACCTTTTTTTGGTTATGTACAATTCCTTCCAGTCTTTTCGACGATTATAGAAAGGTTATAGAATCTTTTGATGTTGAAAAAACTGAAGGAAAATCGGTCCAACCCAGAAATATGCTTAAAAGTTTGAAGGAGCCTGTGCAGAGGAGTGTGATTGTCTTTCTAAGGCGCCAGATCTCCGTTTGCAGGACTCAACATTTTTTTAAAGCCCGAATCTACAACTTTTTTACTCAGCAGGAAAGTCCTATTCGCGTTGGCAAAAAAAAACACTTGAAAAATTGAGTTGAATTTGCTTTAGGAAAAGTTCACGAGAAAAATTTGTTGTACGTGAGTTGGCCCTTTTGCACCCTGACTCAGGGTATACTGGAGGGGTGTCCAAAATCCTATTGGTAATATTTTCAAAGTCACCCATGAAGTATCCATGACGAGTTTTGCTGAAAAATATGAATTGCGAAAAGCCTGACCATCCCTTTTACCTTAAATCCAATCGATCGGTCACCATCTTAAAATCCAGTCTCAGGACTTCGAGAATTCCGTAGATTTTCTCGTCAAGGTCATCCGGACTTGAGTAGTTTTTCAGCGCATCGAATTGCGGATGATTCTGAAGTTTGTAGAGTGGCTCCAAAGTTTCGTTGAATTCCTTCTCCAAAGACGACAGGGGTTTGAGAGAATTATCAAACTTGTCCAACTCTTCTCGTGAAATTTCAGTGGTAAAGTTGAAACCAGTGAGACATCCCATCAGCCCATCGAATTTCTCGGCGGACAGTTCATCGGGAAAGTTCAGGTCTCGAAAGTGTTCTTCCAACGCCTTCCAGCTCTCCGACAGATAAATCACCTTCAGTTCCAGCCTATTCATGTAGGAACTGAGTGATCGGATCTTCTGGAGAAAAGGATGGAGAGATGGAACATCTTCGTATTTCTTGAAAATTCTCGCGGATATTTTATAGTTCTTCAACTGTCCAGAATCCTTCTTGACAGTCTCCAGCAGTGTCTTGATACCCTCAGATGAATCCTTCAACCGTTCCAGTCGTCTCATCTCCTCAGAAACTTGCTTTAGAATCGGAGACAGTTTTTCCCACTGTTTGATTTTGACCGCTTTCGAAATGACATCATCGGTTACTTCGATCAATGGCTTCAGTAGATGACGAGAATCTTGACTGTGTAGAAATCCAGCATCTTTCAACGCTTGTATTACTTCGATTATATCTTTGGTAAAATATTTTATTTCCCTTTGTAGCCTCACGACTTGATCAAAAAAATCGTATTTTTCTCTAGGAGACAGATTCAACAGTGATGGAAATTGAGTAGTGATCTCTTCCAAATCAGAAACCATAAGATCCGACAGAAGTTGGACATGGTTCAATTGTTTTTCCATAGTTTTATCAATGTGTCCAAATCCCAGCAATCTCTTCTTTAACTCTCCCGTCATCTCACTCCCATTCAGCGCCACAATCTTCTCCATCAAATCCTCGGATCCATCCAACTCTCCGAATCCTTCCACCGTCTTCTCTCTGACCTCATCCGAGAACCCACTCTCCCCCTCCTCCTCCCACAACTCCAACAACGCATTCTGCGTCTCCACCCCCTCACTGACATCCATGGATCCGTATCTCTCCTCCAACTCCGTCCAAAAAGTACTGTTCCTCTCCACAATCCGATCGTGCAATTCCATCGGCGACGCATCATTCACTTCCGTCTCCAGATGGTATCTGTTGGCTCTTCCGTGAACCTGAGCAATCTGGTGGTGGATCTGCTCGAGAGCCAGGTGAGAGTCTGAATCGAGAATTTCTGATTTTGAAAGGAAATTCAAACTCACGTTTGGTGGATTCTGATAAAAAAGTGAACGCAAGCAGTATGGTTACAATTAGAAACCACATTATGCTTGAAAACTAAAACTGATTTTGGGAGGCTTCAAAGTCGATAGGAAACTCAAAAAAAAATCCAAAGGCCATGGGGACAAGATGGAAAAAAAATCCGTTGGAAGAGTAGCGAAACGTGAAAAAAAAGGAAAATACCGAGTAGTACTTTGAACCTAGGCTCCGCCCACATGGCAAGGTTGCGGCACTGTCTTTCAATGGAATCACACAAGGCTGTCAATTGGCGTATGACCTCATCGTTGACTGAGTGTCAAACGGTGTTGTGGAAGCGAAATTCTCACGTTTGATACTCAGTCAAGGTGAGCTTCACTTGCTCACCCAGCATCTCGAACCTCAGCCCCGGAATCTGAGGTTAACCATTTGAAGAGTCACTGAGAATCTAATTACAACTGTTTTTTTCTTCGATAAACTCTGCGGCAGTGTTGCATTTTTTTCCCATATTTTCTCTCCCTCTTGCCGATTTTTAGAATTGTGTGCGGTGGAATTGCAAAAAAGGGGCGGAGCCAAGAGCGGTCGTTTCTGATGGCGGAGAACCCAAACAACGATGTGCAGTGTAAATAAATTCATTTCACAAGTGGCGAGATTCTATGCACAAAATGGAGATATGGAGATCCTCAGTGGGAATATATGGAACAAGACAAGATATGGCCGAAAGAAGGAGGGGTTTGTATGAAATTGAAAGTTAGAAATTATAATAATATGTACATTTGAAAAAGTCCTAGAACCACACTCGATCGTTCTCCCAGCACTCGAGAAGATCTTCGATGGCTTCAAAGTCGAAGCGATCGATGAAGGACTTGATGATTCCAGCAAGGTTGGACGGGTAGGTGACCAGGCAGATTTCTGGAAAGGATTGTACTAGAGGAAGATCAAAACTTTGAGTTTTCGAGATGGATTTGATCTACCAAAGGTGCTTGGGTCACCTCCATTCTCCTCCTTCGTATTCGCCTGCACGAAGAGCCTGTTCGGCTTGACGCGCGCCAGACAAATGGTCCTCCATCGACGCTGCTGTTCTCCAACACCTCCATACTTCTCGAACAACGCCCTGCCTCCCTCGTAGTCCCCAGTCGCTCGATAGGCCTGAAGTTTTGCGAGGAACGCCATCACCGCCGGCCGTCCCACCGAATCGATCATCTTTCGGTTCATCGTGAATCGAAGATCTGGCTTTCCGTTGCTTCCAATCGTCTCCTGGATCGTCACGAATCCCTGACCGGCTTCTAGCACAACGTTCAGGAGCACGTAGCTAGCGTAGCCCTGCGCATGCAGCCAACGTTGCTGGTCGGGTTGATAGAACTCGATGGCGATGAGACCGGCGCGGACTCCGTTCAGCCAGTTGACATACTTCACATCGTCGGCGAAGTCGCCAGTGTGGCCGAAGATCCTGGAAATGGACTAGTTGGATGGGGACGTTTCAAAACCGTTTTCCAGAAGTATGTAGAACACGTGACACCTCCTATACTTGTCCACCGACCAGACAGTTTCGAAACGTCCGGTTTTAAACTTTTTGGTTTCGAGACGTCTCCAGGGACTCATCGTACGTTTCGACACTTCAAAACCGAACGCTCTGAAACTGAGACGTTTCGAAACCGGGACATTTCAAAACTGGAAAGTTTCCAGAGTTTATTTTCAGCAGAACGATGTCCGTTTGGAACCGTCTCAGTTTCGAAATCTCCCGGGTTCCCAAACGTCCCCAATCCAAAATCCCTCACTGCAGAATATCCATATCACAGCAGAGCACATATCCAACCGCCTCCGCTCGACACTCCTCATAAGCGTTGGCAAGTGCTCCAAACTTCGTCGACCAGGTCTCTCCGGGCTCGTACCACGAGGCGATCTGAAAGACAACCATACATTGAAACTTCCAGAATCTTCTCAATCCCTCACCCTTCCCCCTGTCAGAATGTCCTTGACGTTGTTGGTGTCAAAATTAAAGGATCCATCCTGATTCCTCTGGAACAACTTCCCGGAGCCGTGCCCCAGCAGCTCATGGAGTCCGACTTGAACTTCGAACGACTCCTTGTGCAGTCTGAAGAGGAGCTCCTCGTCTTCATCACTCAAAAAGTTCATCCTCGTTTTCGGCTGCGCCGAGATCACGTTGCACAGCGACACGTTTTTGAAGCCCTCGTTTTGCCGGATCTCGTCGTCTGAAACGTTCAGGATTTGGATTTCGAGTGGGCACTTTCTGAAAATCTCACAATTCGGAAGCATAATGCCCGACGGAATGGCACTGCTGCCAAACGCGATGACATCCAACGCCGTGAAGTCCGGCTTCAAAAACACATCCTTCTCGTAGTCGGCACCCCACGGCAGCCGTTTCAGAATCTGCTCCGCTCGGGACACCAGAATCTGAAACTTCTTCGACGTCTGCTTGTTGACCGCGGCGACGAATCCCTCGAACTCCGCACGGGTTCCCGCCGGATCCCGATAGTTCTCGATGAAGCCAATGTGCGCCTCCACGGCCGGCGCCACGTCCCTAATCCAGAATCTCGTCGCATCCTTGTGCTCCTCAACGTTTCCACTCTTGAAATGCTCGATATACTTTCTGAGCATCTGCTCCTGATTTCCATTCGCCGCGAAGCCCACCGCATTCCGAAGACACTGCTGCACTCTTCTCATAATCGGCGCATAGTCTCCTCTGACGATTTTGATGACGTCTCCTTCGAATTCAACTGGCGCCGAGACCACGCCCACTTCCGATGAGGCGAGTTTGATGGTGAAATGAGTCTTGAAGTCGGGACCGATCTCTTGGAAGAGACGCGAGTTCCAGGACTCCAAATTTTGTTGGGTCAGGAATCGATCGATTTTTTGGGCATCTTCTGGCGTGATGTTTCGGGAGTGGTAGCAGGTGACACCCTGGAAGATTTTGGAAATTTCAAGTACAATTTTTCTCCTCACCTTCTCGCCAAAGCCCATCTGCAACTGTCTCTCCTCCAACGTGGCGATCACCCCCTCCACCGCCTCCCACGTCCTCATCACCTTCTCATCTCGCCCCGCATTGGACCTCTCCAGAAGCGCGCGAATCTTCTCCGGCTCCACACCGGGCACAATTTTCGCATCTCCGACGCCCTTGTAGTTGCCCAGGTTGTTGTAGAAGGCCGCCGTGTACACTAGCAGCGCTTCCCAGTCGTAATCGTCAAAGTCCAATGTCAACGCCTTCATGTGGAGCTCGTCGATGCTCTCCTCCTTGAAGAGCCGGTAGAGGACGTAGAAGATGGGCGCGGATTCCGGCGAGACTTGGAGGAAAATCGCTAGCGATCCTTCGAACGCCGCTCTGGCCAGATAGTGTGCATACTTTTTCTCGTTATAGGTCAGTGTGTTGAAGGCGGCGGTGACGTCGAGCTGGCAGACCGGCGAGGCCACTGGGATGATGTGAGGCAGCGGATTCACCGGCATTCGAGGTGGGACGCTGAAAATAGACAGCACAAATTATCGATTTCTCCTCCGTCTCCTCGTTTCTTCTTTGAGAAGAAGATTCTGAGAAAAGAGGGAAGAAGAAAAAGGGGGACGACTCCATGTATGACAAACAAATAGATGGAGGGGGCCTCTCCACTTTCATTCAATCAAAGCATTCGGAGGGACCCTTGATTGGAGGGGTTTGGTGGCCTAGGAAACCAAAATTGAGTTCTGAAAATTTCAAATTTGAATTTCCCGAGAGAAGAGGGTCAGTTTGAGTATAAACATGATGGGATTCGGCGGAGGTTCAAAATAGGATTATCGGGGTTTTAAAAGGTTTTCGGAGAGGTACAGGGTTTTGTTCAAAAATCAATTTTGAATTTTCTAATAATTGTGAGCAAAAAAGCGCTACGATTGAGATAGATACGTTGAAAATGAGCAAAAATACGAGGATTTGAAATTTTAAAGCTTTCGTAAACTTCAAGATATTTAAAATTTGATCAAGTTCTGGGTTATGGTAGGCTGACTTGATTAAATTTTTGAAACAAAGAAGCTTTTTGAATTTCAAACAATTTAAGTCTAAAACCAATTCTATAGCTCAAAAATGAACAAAGTTAGAGATGTTTTTAAAAAATTGAAAACTTTTTTTTCGAAATTTTAAAAATCTTCCATAACTTGGTTAGTTTTAACCCAATTGGCGTAAAATTTGAATTTCGGAATAAAGCTTGAAAAGGGCTTCAAAATGAGTATAACCATGACTAGGATGGAACCCTTTTAATTTTCAAGATAGGCTATGCGCCTTTAAACACACTATCGCAAAGTTTGAGCAACAGTAACTAGCTCAAAAATGGCTCAAATTATATGAACTTAATACGAATGTGTTTGACATTACTAGAGCTTCAAAATAAACTTAAATTTGCGTAATTTGAATGGAAAAAAAAGTTAGGAAACTTCAAAGTATGTAATGGGAAAAACATTTCGATGACAATTTTTGGATTACTGTAATTTTTCTTTATATAATACAAGGGAGTCAGACTAAAATTCCAACAAAACATAAAAGAAAAGGTTAAATGAAAGACTACATGAGAAGGACTAAAATAGAGAGAAACCGCGGACAGCTATCTGTCCGGGTCCTAGCGCATACTCACTTAATGAATCAGTCCGCGGAACGCTCAAGAGACAAGAGGGAAGAGGGCACAGAGATGCGGGAACGTCCTCCTTGCGGAAAGTGTTCCCCCTAGCCTATGACATCCTCCCTTTTAACACAAAAGCATGAGCGTCCTCGCGATTATTTGGAAGATTTGGAAGAGAAAACTACAGTAATTCAAGTTTAAAGGCGCATAGGGCAAATCAAACTTAAAATTCTTGGGATAAATACATACTACCTTTTGAATAGATTCGAAAAAAATTTGAAAAAAAAAATATTTTTTTTTCGAAAACTTTTCTGCTAGAGATTTTTGAAGCCTTATAACTTTCTTCGTTTCGGCTCAATTTTTATGATTTTTTGACCAAAAGATTTTTACAGTTTTGAATTTTTAGTAAACAATTTTCAAGGACATGAAATTGATCTCGACCTACCTAGAATCCTGACTCATTTTCAGCCTAATAAGATGATCATTTTCTGAATTTTTTTTGTTGTTATTCGACAAAATGAATGAGAAAGAAAATGCTAATCCATCTATTCAGAAATTCAAGAAAAACAACGAAAAAAAAAATGTATGGCTAAAAAATTGTTCAAGATCAGAATTTTGCTCTGAATCCAAATTCAATCTTCTCTAATCTTCAAAATCTTTTGAAAATCTCTAAAACTTGGGAAAAAAACACATGAGGAACTCATGGAAATACAAATGAGCCCCTCTTATTCCCACCTCGAGAACAGAGAGACGCAGACAGGTCAAGAAAAGTGGGAAAATGAACAGAGAGAACGAGAGACGCAGAGAGACATTCATCATTGAGCACTCTACGAGAGATGGTTTAGGGAGGGGGGACAGAGGGTTGTATAGAGACGAGAATGTGACATTAAGAAAGCGAGAGAGAGGAGGAGGATTAGAGAAACAAAGTGTTACAATCCGACGGGTTTCTTTTTTTCGCACTTTAGGTGAGAGAATGATTGAGAGTGTTCGGAGGAAGACGTTCTACTGTTATGAGAGTTATAGTTGAGAAATTTTGAAGTCGTACTATGCGCCTTTAAAATTTTTTCAGAAAGCATTGGAAAGTCTCGAAAATTGAGAACTTGTGTGGATTTACGGGAAATTTGGCGTAATGAGCGTTATTTCGGAGCATCGTTGGCAATGTTTTCGGCGCGAAGTTCGAAAATAAGCTTCGAAAAATCCATTTTTTCGCAGAGTTTTCAACACAATTTCGAAGTGAAAAGATCGTGAGGAGTGCAAAACACCTTTTTCACAGTGTGCTGGATTTAGAGGAATGCAAACGCGCTCCATTGAGACGATTTTTAGGCTGGGGAGCAAAACGAATTGTTTGCTCCCCTTCGAACTTTTTTTTTCGGTGTTTTCTACATTCTGTCAGGACAATAGAAGGGTTAAAAACCGTTTAGTGTCGAAAAAACGGAAAAAAATTTCGTCCAGAGCGAGAAAAATTTTGAAAATTTGAAGGCGTAAGGGGCGGCTAGGTGGAGCGCAATTACATTCCTCTAAATCCAGCACACTGTGCTTTTTCTGTTTAAAATGTATTCAAAAATTCGAGAGTTTATTCACAAGTACACACAAAATGGGAAAAAGATTACAAAAATCCAACAAATTCTGCTACGTATTCGGAGCGAACAGTGGGGGGAGTAGAAGCGAGGCTCTTCTTCGATTCGCTTCTCGTCGTCTCATCTGGAAATTTTCGAAAATTTTCGACTCCAAGAGTCCCCAGAATCCCGCCTACCTCTCGAAACATGCTTCTATCATTGAACTTGCAAATGAATGGGTGATGAAAGTGAATGGATGCCGTCAAGCCCGAGTGCCCGGTGTCCTTCACGCACTTGGAGCAAGCCACCTTCTCTCTGGAGCACTGTCGCAGCATCATTCCGTACACCGAGTCCAAGCAATTCGTACATCTGGTATCCGACTTCAACTTGCTCTCCCTCTCCAAACAGTTCGGGTAGATCTCACAATCGATCGATTTGTGATCGACGCCGAGACAAAATATACACTTTTCCTTGAACTCGAGCTCCGCTGCGGTGGGTCTACAGTAATCCGAGAACCGAATAGTGTTCTTCTTGATAAAGGTCTCTTTTGTTGGGCCTACTGTGATTCTGCAGATCTTATAGGCGTCTAGCATCTCCTCCACCGACTTTAGCATCATTTCCTTGGACTTTTTCACTTCTCGGAGCTCTTTTCTAAGCTCAAAGTTTTCGTCTTCCAGGGAGAGAACTCGTTGGAGCAATTTCATGGTGAGTGGGGATTTCCAGGGATCTGAAATGAGCATTTTACAGCTCGGAAAAGTTCTTGCGGATTCTGAAGTTTCAATTTTCTGAGAATTTAAATTTCAGACATCATAAGATGGCAAGAATCTGAGATTCTCAGAATCCATCAGAATCTCAGATTCCAAGATTCTAAGCTTTTGAGATTTTGAGGATTCTGAAGATTCTGAGATTCTGAGATTCTGAAATTCTGAGATTCTGAATATTCTGAAATTCTGAAATTCTAACTTTCTGAGAACTCAAGTTTCAGGGATTCTGAATATTCAGAGTTTCTGAAATTCGTAAGAATTTTGAGATTCTGAGATGAGGCGCAAAACTTCCAGAAATCTTAAACCAAACTTTTTTTAACAACATTCTGAGCTTCTGCTACTTCAAAATTAACAAAACTCAGACATTCAGAATCTTTCCAAATCCGCCAGCATTCTTCAGACTTCCCGAAAGTAGTCTAGACTCTTCCAGACTCTTCTAGTCTATTTAGAATCTTCCAGAATCCTCTAGAACATTTCAAAATTTCCAATATCTTCTCTCACCTCTCTCCAAATCTCCTCCCGTCTCTCCATCCTCTTCCGAAGTGGTCTCCTCCCAAATAGTGTCCAACATCTCCTTCTTCTCATCTGCCTTCTCTTCCAAATCCTCCTCCCCCTCTTCCGCCGTCTTTCCTCGAGTCAAGGTCCAAGGATGAGTCATTCTGAAAACAAAAACCTTCATTAGAATATACAGAAAAAACAGAAAAACTTACAACGAGAACTCCTGAAAAAATTTGAATCTCTTGAGTCTATCGGCACACTATTTCGCAATGGGCAATAGAGAAAGAGACATTTGGCAAGGCAATAAAAGTATTCAAATGTGTTTATGACCTTGTCATTTGAATTCGCAAGGGGGGGGGGGGTGTCTGTGGAGGAAAATATAATGGTTAAAATCAAAACAAAAAGTACCAGGCGAAAAATGATCAACTTAGGGCAGTTGAATTTTGGGTCGCATTACGGGAAGATTTTTGAGAATGAAAACGGAGAATTTTGATGCGCAGTTTCAAATTGTCCAGAAGGATTGTCTTCAGAAGACGATTCAGAATCGGAAGCTAGAGGATGGGATTTAAAAAATGACTGAAGAAGGAGTTCAGAGGATTCAGAAGCTGGAGACGGAGATTCTGGAGATTAAAATGAAGACTGAGAATCTGGAGGCCCAGAAGAATCAGGATAACGAGCATCTGGAGAACTCAAAACGACTGGTCAGCAAGAAGAGTGGTTTTTGCCATTCTTCCTCTTGTCACTTGGCTGACAACTTGACTCCGCCTACCGCAAAGCCTGTTGAGCTTTTGAGCTTGTTCTCGAAACCTAGACCTTCTGTTGTCTTTCCGTTACATATTTGCGAATAAATTCTTAATTTTCCAACACACAAAACAGCAATCGCGCTCCTTTGAAAATCCACATCCATCAGTAGACATAGTCGGGACGGGAACGGCAGACAACTCCTATTAGACAATACGTCGACCCGATAGATGGGATATCGCAGCTGGAAAGTCAAGCATAGGAAGGTACCTATTGGAGCGCACTTACTCCCGAATCCCAGCCTTGCCAGTTCCACTTTCCAAATACGCGCATTTCAATGACTGATCTACATCTGCTGGATTAACAAGCCAATTGTAGCCTTTCGTTCCATCAAGAGTGGGATCCGTAACCGAGACGGGCGTCGAGCTTGTACGGGTTCCATCGATCCATAGTCCGCAGGAAGAATAACCGGATGTAGAACAGCGTCCTGGTATTGTGGCTGAAAACAGAAGAAAAAAAGAAACTTCAATCGATAACTTATTTTTGATCTACCTGCCCACGAGTCGGCTTCCTGTTGATTGTATGGTCCTGTTAACCCGTAATCTTTCTCGCAAACCCCAATTGCAAAAGGTGGCGCAAAGCATCCGAAGGGGGACTCACGAATCTGAAAGCATTCGAAAGTCAATGGATCTGAATCTCCAAATCATACAATGACACAAGCTGATTTGGATCCTCTTGTCATCTTCGTGGAATCGGCCTTGCAAACGATAGTGTTTGAGAATCCGAAAATCCAGGTGACAGAACCATCCGCGTTGCAAGTCTCCGAAATAGTATACTTGTAGGTGACGGCATCGGAAACGAAGCTCTCCTGGACGCTAGTTGAGCCGAATAATGGAGCGTTGTCCGAGTTCGCAGGGCATGTGTCGAGGGTTCTCTGAATGTTTACGGACTTGAAAAGTGGTTTCTAGACATTGGATTCTTTTGAAAAAAGATGGGTGTTTTTCAGAGATGAGCGGAATTCTGTATTCCTTCCACAGATTTTATTCCTTCCTCAGATAAACCCATAAAATCTTCAAGGACCCGTCGGCCGTCCAATAATTCAGGAATCCAACTATCCTCGGAACCCCCAGAATCCAAGAATCCAAGAATTCAAGAATCCAAGAATCCAAGAATCCAGTAATCCAAGAATCCTTGGAATCCAAAAATCCCAAAAATCTAAGAACCCAAGAATCCACGGATTCAAGAATTCTCAGAATCCAAGAAACCAAGAATCCCTTGAATCTTCCAGAACCACTCACCTTAAACCCAACAATTTTCCCCGTATACTGATCCATTTTCGTGACCGCCTTTGTAATGTTCGTCGCGGGATAGGTATCGCATTGAGATCCATCATAAACCATCATCTGAAACTGTGATAGGACAATAAGATTGCCTATCATACTCTTCTATTTGGTTTTATTTGTTGTTCTCGACGGAGAATGATTAATTACCCCGACAGCCCCTCTTGTTTACTCCGTATGCCACCCCGTTGTACTCTTCCTAGTATATGATTCACTTCTATGCGTTCGCACTGGTGCTGAGAGGTCGCCTTCGGGCAACCCTCTCCGGCTTTCATATAATAAAGATTCTGGCCAGAACTCTTACGTCTTATGCATCATCAAGAAACAACCATTCACAAAGGATTGGGGGAAGGCACTCCCATATTTTCCTTATTTGTGAAAGAAACCCTCTCAAAACTTCATTTCTTCTTCACCCAACCCACTCACCCCACACTCGACATCATTCCAACATAATCCCGCACACTCCTCTAAACTCGCCGCACTACTAGTCTCTCCCGGATCTGGATAGCTACCATGGACCATCACCATCTTCTTGTCAGTTTCATTTACAGCGGCGTTGCTCAGTGAACTCCAAATAAGCATGAGCAATAGAAGAAGCATCCTTCTGGGGGGTGAGGACTTCTTTCGTTTCGAATACTAAAAGTATACAAACTAAAAAAAAAGAAGGAGAAGTGAAAAGTTTTCGGGGAGGGATCTCCCGGAGACGAGAGTAACCAAGGAGATCCTTTTGGTTGTCGCCTTCTTTGTTTGCAGACAACTTGAGTGACAGCTCGACTCCGCCCACTTGCCTGCAGCTTGTTTCGGAGCAAATATCTCGATCACTAGAATCTTCGTCTGAAAAACGTTTAGAGTTGAGGGAAGAATTATAACAAGGACAGGACTAACCTGACTAGGGAGTGACCTGAGTAGTGTTTGGAGTTACGGGATGCGACATATATCAATCGAAAGCTAAAAATATTTGCAAGCGATATTACTCAAACGGGAGAAAGCACAACCGCGCCCAGCCGTACTAGGCCCCCCGCGAAGTTTGAAACGCCCGCGAAATTTGAATTCAAATTTTATTTTCAGACAATTTTCGATTTATTTTCCAGCGTTTTTCTCAATAAGTCATCAAAATAGTTTCTTTCTCGTTTTCAAAATATATCTGAGAAATTAACCGAAATTAACCTGAAAATAACGTTTGAATTCAAATTTCGCGGGCGTTTCAAACTTCGCGGGGGGCCTAGTACGGCCGGGCGCGGTTGCGCTTTCTCCCGTTTGGGTAATATATGAAATTTGTTTCTGCGGAATACTCCGATGTTTCGAGAAAATTGGGTCTGAAAATTTAGCACTGAAATCAGCTGATTTTGCACTAAAATCCACGCTTCGCAGCAACGAAAAGGGCACCCTCAAATATGCAAAGTTGAGATGTAGATTCCAACGGTTCGGTGGTGTAGGGGATAAGAGGAGTGAGTGAGGAACAATGACTCCCCAACCTGTGGAAACTATTTTTAATTTTTTTTTTTTTGCATATTTTTCGATGCTTATATCTTCTCATAAAGCAAAAAAGCTTTAAAAATACATAAATTCACCATATTTCAAGTTTTTGAGAAAAAAATTTTTTCGATGAAAAATGAAAATGTCAATGGGATCCATGGCTCATTTTTCGACTTTTCGGAAAATTTTCAATGAAGTAAAATTTAATGTCTTGATGATCGGGAATTGAATTCGGGCGCCAGGGTGATTTCCTGGCTTGCTTTTCTTCGATTCTCATGTCTTTCTTGGTTTTGATCAGTCAGATGCTCCTTTTTGTAGTTATATTTCCCTTTGCAAAGCATCAGAAAAGTCACGTCATGTTCATGCGTCTGCAAATCTTCCAAAAGAGGATTCCCGATCATCAAGACATTAAATTTTACTTCATTGAAAATTTTCCGAAAAGTCGAAAAATGAGCCATGGATCCCATGGACATTTTCATTTTTCATCGAAAATTTTTTTTTCTCAAAAACTTGAAATATGGTGAATTTGATGTATTTTTAAAGCAAATATCAAAAGGAAACCATCCAAATTTTGCTTTATGAGAAGATATAAGCATCGAAAAATATCGAAAAGGGTCTACAGTAATCCGAGAATCGAATAGTGTTCTTCTTGATAGAGGGGTCTTTTGTTGGGCCTACTGTGATTCTGCAGATCTTATAGGCGTCCAGCATCTCCTCCACCGATTTCAGCATCACTTCCTTGGACTTTTTCACTTCTCGAAGCTCTTTTCTGAGCTCAAAATTTTCGTCTTCCAGGGAGAGAACTCTTTGGAGCAGTTTCAAGGCAAGTGGGGATTTCCAGGGGTCTGAAAGTGAGCATTTTACATCAATGAAAAGTTCTTGCGGATTCTGAAGATTCAATTTTCTGAGAATTCAAATATCAGACATTCTAAGATCCCAAGGTTCTGAGATTCTCAGAATCCATCAGAGTCTCAGATTCTCAGATTCTAAGAGTTGGAGATTTTGAGGTTCTGATGGATTCTCAGATTCCTTAAGATTCTGAGATTCTGAGATTCTGAAATTCTGAGATTCTGAAGTTTTAACTTTCTGAGAACTCAAGTTTCAGAGATTCTGAATATTCGGAGTTTCTGAAATTCATAAGAATTTTGAGATTTTGAGATTCTGAGATTCTAGAGTTCTCCAGAAGGTATCAGAACTCATTTTTGCGCAAAACTTCCAGAAATTTTAAATCAAACTTTTAACAACATTCCGAGCTTCTGCTACTTCAAAATTAGCAAAACTCAGACATTCAGAATCTTTCCAAATCTTCCAGCATTGTTAAAACTTCCCGGGAGCACTCCAGAATCTTCCAGAATCTTCTAAACGATTTAGAATCTTCCAGAATCCCCCAGACCATACCAAAAATTCAAATATTCTCTCTCACCTCTCTCCAAATCTCCTTCTGCTGCTCCATCCTCTTCCGAAGTGGTCTCCTCCCAGATAGTGCCCAACATCTCCTTCCTCTCATATTCCTTCTCTTCCAAATCCTCCTCCTCTTCTTCCGCCGTCTTTCCTCGAGTCAAGGTCCATGGATGAGTCATTCTGAAAACAAAAAACTTATTAGAATATCCAGGAAAAGCAAAAAAAACTTACAACGAGAACTGCAGGAACCTCGCCAGCAAAATTTGAATCTCTCGAGCCTACACTATTTCTCAATGGGCAATAGAGAAAGAGACATTTGGCAAGGGCAATAAAAGTATTCAAATGTGTTTATGACCTTGTCATTTGAATTCGCAAGAGGGGGTGTCTGGGGTGGAAAGCATAATGTCCTGGGGTCAAATCAAAACAAAAAGTACCGCGCGAAAAATGGTCAACTTTGGGGCAGTTGATTACGAGTACACGGGGTTGCAAACGAGAACTGACTGAAAGTGCGCCCTGTCACGAAAAAAGTTGGCAAAATGCCAATGAAGTCGATTGGCCGCTTGCCAATAAATTTTTCAAAGATAATTTCAACTGTGAGTCGTTACGCAGTCCGTATCACCGACCGCGCCGCCGGCCGCGACGCGCCTGAAAGCACTCAAAAGATTCAAACGCATGTATTAGGAAAATGGGAAAAAATGAGCTCGCGCTCCACCGAACTAAATCGGTTAAAGAACATGCGCCTTTAAGGATTTTCCACCATTTTCGAATTTTTTTTGGCTTGTGTCCTTTGCCTTCGCTCGAAACAACTTATTTCGCACAAATTTTCAGATACGGTCGGACGACTTTGACAGGAGAGAGTTTGAAATGGGCTAGTTCGGCGGAGCGCAGGCGCATTTTTCCCGTTTGCCTAATATCAATTCAGGAAAATTTAGGAAAAAAAGCGTTTAACTTGTTCTCGAAAACAATATACTTTGTTTCGTCTTTGCATTACATATTTGCAAATAAATACTTCATTTTTCAACACACAAAACAGCAATCGCGCTCCATTGAAGATCCACATCCATCAGTAGACATAGTCGGGACGGGAACGGCAGGCAACTGCTTTTTGACAAAGCATCCCTTCACCTGCGTCACCGCAGCTGAAAAGTCGAGCATAGGAAGGTTCGCATTGGAGCGCACTTACCTCCGAATCCCAACCTTGCCAGTTACACTTTCCAAGTACGCGCAGCCTAAGGAAGGATCTACATCTGCTGGATTAGCAAGCCAGATGTAGCCTTTCGTTCCATCAAGAGTGGGATCCGTTACCGAAAATGTCGTCGAACTGGAACGGGTTCCATCGATCCATAGGGCGCAGGTGGGATAACCATTAGTACAGTATCCTGGGATTTTAGCTGAAAACGAAAACAGTGGAACTCAAATGGGTAACTTTATTTTGATCTACCTGCCCACGAGACGGCTTCATCTTGATTGTACGGTCCTGTTAACCCATAACCTCCATCTTTGTTGCATTCATTAATTCCGAAATCCTTAGGAAAGCAAGAAAAGTCTTCACGAATCTGAAAGTATTCAAAAGTCAATGGATCTAAATCTCCAAATCTTACAATGACACAAGCTGAATTGGACCCTCTTGTCATCTTCGTGGAATCGGCCTTGCAAACGATAGTGTTTGAGAATCCGAAACTCCAGGTGACAGCACCATCTGCGTTGCCAGTCTCCGAAATGGTGTACTTGTAGGTGACGGCGTCGGAAATGAAGCTCTCCTGGACGCTGGTTTCGCCGAATAATGGAGCATTGTCTGAGTTTGCAGGGCACGTGTCGAGGGTTCTCTGGAAATCACAAGAAAATAGAGTACCACTTGGAGGCAATTTGATGATTTTCAGTGCGAAATGTTCATATTTTCAGACTTGAAAAATGATTTCCAGATTTTCATCAAGTTATCGAATCTTCCAGAATTTCAATCGAGCAATATCCGTTCCAAGAATCCAAGAATCCAAGAATCCAGGATTCCAAGAATCCAAGAATCTCCAGAATCCAAGAATCCTCAAAATACACGAATCCAAGGATCCAAGAATCCAAGAATCCGAGAATCCTCTGATTCGAAGAATCTGAAGAATCAAAGAATCCAAGAATCCAAGAATCTGGAGAATCAAAGAATCCTCAGAACCCAAGAATCCTTGAAATTCAAGAATCAAACCATCCAAAAATCCAGAAGTCTCCAGAGTCCCCAGAATCCAAGAATCCAAGAATCCAAAAATCCAAGAATCCTCAGAATCCAAAAATCACCAAAATCCAAAAATCCAAGACTTCAAGACTCTAAGAATCCTCAGAACCCTCAGAATCCAAGAATCCAAGAATCCAAGACTCTAACAATTCAAAAATCCACAAATTCCAGAATCTGAGAATCCTCAGAATGGAATAATCCAAGAATCTTCAGAATCCAAGAATCCAAGAATCTTCGGAATCCAAAGATCTACGAATCCTCAGAATCCAAGTATCCAAAAATTCAAGAATCCAAGTAACCAAGAATCCAAGAATCCTCGGTATCCAAGAATCCACGGATCTTCTGAATCCAAGAATCCTCAGAATCCGAGAATCCAAGATTCTTCCAGAACCACTCACCTTGAACCCAACAATTTTCCCCGTATACTGGTCCATCTTCGTGACCGCCTTTGTAATGTTTGTAGCGGGATAGGTATCGCATTGAGATCCATCATAAACCATCATCTGAAACCCTCTGAATCTCATTTCTTCTTCACCCAACCCCACTCACCCCACACTCGACATCATTCCAACATAATCCCGCACACTCCTCTAAACTCGCCGCACTACTAGTCTCTCCCGGATCTGGATAGCTACCATGGACCATCACCATCTTCTTGTCAGTTGCATTTACAGCGGCATTGCTCAGTGAAACCCAAATAAGCATGAGCAATAGGAGAAGCATCCTTCTGGTGTTGTGAGGACTAGTTTCGTTTCAAATACTAAGAGTATACAAACTAAAAAAAAGGAGGAGGAGAAGTGAAAAGTTTTCGGGGAGGGATCTCCCGGAGACGGGAGTAACCAAGGAGATACTTTTAGTTGTCGCCTTCTTTGTTTGCAGACAACTTGAGTGACGGCTCAACTCCGCCCACTTGTCTGCAGAACCTTGCTTCGGAGCAAATATCTCGATCACTAGAAGCTTTGTTGGAAGGCCATCAGAGTCTGAAAAAGATCAAGGAAAGAATTATAACAAGGACTAGTAGTTACTAACCTGAGCAATGCATCCTTGTGGATAAAAGATGGATGTGGTGTACAGTAGCGGCCATTGAAATATCCTCTTTTGTGATTTTCAGTTCAAAATGGTCAACTTTCAGCAGCGGAAAAAGTAGTTCACAATTATCAGATTTTTCTGAAATTTGGTGTATGTATTATACAAACCTAGATCTACATTTTTGTAGTTGGCCACTTTTGTTGAAAATCACGTTCAAGACTGTTATATTCCTTTAAAGATAAATGACCCAAAAATTCCCGAAATTAGAACTGAAATGAGTCGAAATTCAAGACTTGAGAGCGATTATCAAAAAAAGTTGTTAATTACAAAAATGAAGGTCTAGGTTTATATAATACATCCATCGAATTTCAGAAAAATCTGATAATTGTGAACTACTTTTTCCGCTGCTGAAAGTTGACCATTTTGCACTGAAAATCACAAAAGGGGATATTTATCTCATTGGCTGCTACTGTAGAAAAATGCATTATTGGGAACCGATAGTATGTGGTCGTAAATCTGACTGGTTTCAGGTTGTCCAGGTGTAATTAAGGCATGGTCCGACATGTGAAGACTCCTTCTTCCGTTCATGAGAAACTTGGTAGGTGTCCAGCTGGAGTCAGGGTGAACAAAGGTAACCGCCTCCCTCCACATCCCTTTATATGTACCAGGTCACCATGGGACCCTTCACATATCACCCTCACACATGGACCCCCTAAAATCAGTTGGAAATTTGATCAGAATTCTTCCCTCATTGAAGACTACCAGTCATCTCATATCGATAATCGATTTCCACCATGCAATCCTTCTACACCCCATCCAACTTCTATTCCCAAGGATACATTGCTCAGGTTAGTCACTTTTCCTTTTATTATTCTTTCCTTAACGCTGAACTTATTCAGACTCCAATGGTCTTCCAACAAGCTCCACCACAATGTGTCTATTATGGCCAGTCTTTGGAAAATGGCCTGAATAGTTTGGACTCGGACAAGGAGAACTTCGACGCTCCAAACTTCAAGACCCGTCTGTGCAAGCACTTCAGTAGAAGTGGGTGGTGCCCAAAGGGAGACTATTGTGGGTTCGCGCATGGACTCGAAGAGCTCCAGAGCTCCTGGTCCAACCAGGCCCCGAATCCCTCCAACCCCTTGGATTCCGAACCCTCGACGGTCAACTCTAGTTCCGACGACGAGGCCCCCTCGATCCCAAAGACTCGTCTATGCTGGCACTTCTCCCAAAACGGATGGTGCCCGAAGAGCACCTCCTGTGGATTCGCCCATGGCCTCCACGAGCTTCAGGACACTCAAAAGGTCCTGAAAAAGAAGGCAGTGAACGCGAAGCACAAGAGCAAGCTTTGCGATCACTACGCGAAGGGAGGCAGCATGGACTGCCCGTACCGCTGTCGATGCCTGTATGTGCATCGGGAGGACAAGGAGTACTTCTCCAAGTTCTTCGCCGACACCGAGGAGTTCAATCGGAAGCAGACGGCGTTCAAGGAGAGAGTCCAGGAGCAGCATGTAAGTTGAAGTTTTTGCTATAGATCTGATTTTGCTCTACATTTTTCATTCCAAAGTTACCTCAACCAACTCTTCTTTCAGAGGCTCAAAACCGCCGCCGACGACGTCTTCATCGACGCGCAGATCCTTCGAATGGTGAAGGCGTGGAACCGGGTGCACCCCCGGGGCCCCAACTATTTCGACTTCCACGGGCTCACGACCAGAATGGCGGAGCAGTATCTGGAAGAGATTCTGGACGCCATGCTGGCCAGTGACGTCCGGGAAGCGAGAATAGAGACGGGTCGGGGCAAGCACTCGGCTCATGGTTTCGCCGCCATTCGCGCGACCATTTTGAGCCGATTCCAAGGGCACAAAGGAGCGCACTTTGCTCCGGAAGTTGGCAATGATGGAGTACTGGTACTCACTTTTCCTGGTGTTTTGTAACTTTTTGTTCACTTAATTTTGTTTATCAAATTTCCTCAATAATAAATCGTAATAATTCAGCCTATTTTCTCGCTATTATCCATTCGTCGGCACCTGAAACCTCAAAAACTGAAAAAAAAACTGTATTTTGATTTGCGATATCTCGCCGCGGAAATAGTGTTCACTGTAGTTTAAAGGTCCATACTCGAATTTCTTGTCAGTTTTTCCCCATTCTAGACCACTACTGGATATTCCTCAAATCACTATCGTTACTGTCTTATCAAAATGTCGAAAAAAAAGAAGAAATTTATCATTCAAAAACGGCAAGCAATCATTCCATTAAAATGCATTCACAGGCAAGAAAAAAGTGTAGTACATAGGTAGGTGACATCTATGGCATTATAATAATTAATAAAGATTCAAAACAATCGCAACTTCGATAATAAGCCCCGCTCCCCTGTTTCGGCCAAAAACAGCGGAGTGTCGTTGTCCAGATAGGGGGCGTGGCTTATTTTCGAAGTACCGATGTTGTGAAGTGACAATAGCAAAAAGCAAGTAGAAAAAGGTATAAAATTATTGAAGACCTCCAGCGGATTCAGATGTCGAAGCGCGGCGCAAGTCCGTGACAACGTCGGCGCTCGTTTTCTTTCTCTCGTTTATTCTGAAAATGGTCAGTAATCGATTCGAAGTTTATCAGCCACCAAATGGATTCTCGAGTAAATCGACACGGAAAGTTTTCCAAGTTTCCCTCACCTTCCCACTGACACTCTTATCGTTGAGCGGGCACACCAACGGATGATGAAAATCCCGGTCCTCCCTCGCCTGTCTCGTATCCCACTGACAATTCGAGCACACCACACGCTCTCTCGGACAGACATGAGGCCACTGCGCATCGGAGAGCACCTCCAGACACTTGAGGCATCGTCTCTGCTTCTCGCTGAGTACTCGGATTCGGCCGGCGACCTGCGAAACGCCTCCGCAATCGATGGATTTGTGGTTTTTGGTGTTGCAGAAGATGCAACGGGACGCGAATTCCAGTTCGGCGCGTGTCAGAGGCATCTGATCGGATGAGAGGAGAGCGGAGCATTGAACCGGTGAAATGTGTGGAGCTGTCGGCTTGTCCGATTCGCAACTCGTGGTCTGAAACAGTGTGTTATTATAGTGAAAAAGTATCGGTAAAGCCGAGAAAAAAAAACATTTGAAATTTTGAAGTTTCAGACAGTCTCTTAGAATTTTCTCTAAATTTGCATATTCATAGAACAAAACCTGGGCTTTCGAATGTGCTATGTGGCTATCTGCGCAAATTTCTAGAAGTCGAGACATGCGCTCTGAAAGACAGCAGACACCGTTCAAAGGGGGAATATTGTGAAAAATGAAAAGTTTCAAAAGCCCAGATTTCGTTCTATAAATGTGCAAATTTAGAGAAAATTCTGAGAGACTGTCTAAAACGGGGTTCCTAGTCAGCGCAAATGATTGATGCATAACGTACATTGGTCTTCAGAAAATACTTCTGAATCTGTTCCACTTTCTTCTCTATTTCAGTCACCGAGCCCCAAACTTGGCTCTCAAAACCGTTGTCTTCCTCATACGCGTGCTCCATCTCGTCCGTTGAAGTTTGCTCGAGCTTCTCTAGTCTCTCACAAAGTTGCGCACTATCTCGTTCGGCGACTCGAATCTTGTTCTTCTCCTGTTGAAAATCGTTGTCCATGATTTTCAGCTCGCTTCCCAAAATCTGGAGTTTAACTTCCACGCTATTTTTTAGAGTCGAGATTTTCTCGCGATACTCTGGTATCAGCCGTTTGATCGAGGTCTGATTCTCTATTATCGCCTTCTGGACTCCCTTGACGATTTTATGGAGCACGGCGTTTTTCTGAACTTGCTCTTCCATCTTCCCATTGGAATCTTTCTGCTCCATTCTCAGCATATCGTTCCTCGCTTGGAGCTCGAGAACCTCCATGTTGACCTTCCGAATGTCATCCTCAAAACGATTGATAGTCTCGTTGGGTTCTTCTTGACTCATTGATGACCTATTTTCCAGTTTCGAGATTCTAAACTCCAGACCCTTATTCTCGACCAATTTCTCTCTCGATCTCTTTTTCAATCGCTGCAACTGCTCGACCGTCTGCTTCGCTTCCTCCTGCTGCACCTCTAGACTCTCCTTCAGCTCCAGAATCCCCGTCTCCGCCTTCTGAATCCTCTCGTCGAGTCGATGAGCAGTCTCGCACGGCTCAGCTTCCAGTTTCGAGATTCGGCTCTCCAGATGTTGATTCTGAAAGGAAGATTTGAATTTCCCGGAAATTCGTGGGCAAAAGTTTTGCTCGGAATCCCACCGATTTTCAGAGAAATCCGGGTGCTCAAAATTTGACTATTCAGCACTGAAAATCACCTTTTCGGCAAGCGCCGTCGAATCCGTTTCCACTCGCTGGAGCTGCTCGTTTGTCTGCTTCAAGTCCTTTTGCTGCATTTCCAAACTCTGGTTCTTGATTTTGACCTCCATAATATCCGCCTCCATTATCAGAATCTTCTCCTCTAGTTTCGAGCTCTCCAGATGCTGAATCTCCTTCTGCTGGACCTCCCGATTCTCATCCTTCTTTTTGATCTCCAGAATCTCTGTCTCCAGTTTTTGAATCCTCTCCTCTAGCTTCGGATTCTGAATCGCCTTCTGCAGAGAATCCTTTTGGAGTGTTTGAAGCTGCTCTTCGAAATTCTCATTCTTCCGATGCTCCGCCTCCAGCTTCATTTTCACCGCCAAATTCTCCACCTCCATCTTCAGAATCCGCTCTTCCAGTCTTTTCGTGATCTCCACCATCTTCAACTCTTCCAGTTTGTCGACTCTTTTCGTCATCTCTCGATTCTCGTTTTCCCGAACTTCGAATTTCGCCTTCAGACTCTGTTCAAGCTCGTCGACTCGCTTCTCCAACAACTTCTGATTCGTCACTTGCTTCAGAATCACTCCAATCTCCACCCGTTTCAGATGGCTCTCGAGATGCTCGTTCGTCCGCTTCGCCTCATTCTCCATGCCCAGAATCCTCTCCTCCAGTTGAGCACATCGGCTAACGGTGAAGTCCGAAATCTCCAGCGTCGCCTTGTGAATATCTTCAATCGATTCTTCGACATTCCTCAATTTGAAAATCTTCTCCACACCTTCTGCGATCAGATTTTCCATTATTTCTGAAATAGTTTCTTTTTTCGTTGAAAGTTCCAATTTTATGGGGTCACTTTCGCCCGTCTTACCTCCAGAAGATCCGGGATTCTCAGCGCTTCTGGGTCTTTTTCTAGACGGCTCGTAGTGCTCATTATCGAAGACAACTTCGAGCTGGGGCTCTTTCTCGCCAGCATTTAATTCATCGAATTTATTAGATTGATCGGCATTGCTCATTCTGAAAATCACACATTTCGGAATTCGTTTTTTACAGAGGCGGAATTCGACATCTTCTTTTGCTCCTCCGAGAGGAGTACACCGGGCGAAGTGTTCGAAATAAGTCAATTTTCAGTTTTTCGAGCCAAATTCTCTCTTGTTTTTCAAAATCTCTCGGAAGTTTATTTCTAGGAATCGGTAGGTATACTCTTTCACTATTCATATGAAAAAAACCTGGAAATTTTTAGAGACAGATAAATAAAAACCGGATTTGAACCGTCGAGTCTTATTCGAGAATCAAAATAGAATCAGAAATGCATCTCAAAAGCCAGAAAATAATTATCAATCAAACAAGATACTAAAAAAAAGCGGCAAAAATCGATTTTTGTTCAAACATTTACAATTTCGACATGACATTATCATATAATTCTTTCCAGACGTCTTGACTATAATCGTTCGCGTTTTCGGGGGACAGATCGCGAAAGTCCTCGACACTGTTCATTTCCGCCATGCATTTGGACTGAAACCGAATTTTCATGAGATCGCAAGCGCGCTTCATTGTGAAAAGCGCAATTGCTCACCTTAAGCATGTCCCATTTGTACTTGATCGCCGCCTGGAGTTTGAATTTCAGCGAGCAATGGGATCCACTGAGAAGGAATCTCTCGCATCTGTGCATGGCAATCGGTGCCTGGAAGTAATCCGCGAGCTCAATGAGTCCAGCGACCGTGTTGTCTGCAATTTTAGCAAAGTTCTAGACATCATGCACTATACTTGATCTACCATTAACCGAAGAGATCCCATAGATCAGCTCCAAAAAATTCTGGAGTTGCTCCGGATCGACATCTTTCAGCTCGACTTCCGACTTTCCTGCTTCCGAGAATTTTCCAGAGAAAAGAGTTTGGAAAAACGAAGAGTGACGGCAGAGGTACTGAAAATGTGCTCTATTGAGAAAAACTTCCAAACTTCCCTAACCGATTTGTAGACATAAAACTTTTGATCTCCAATCTTCAACATCACATCCGAGTGCTCCTTGGACGCGTCGTCATCAAAGTTTTGAAGTTTCTTCTTCTCGATTCCAGTCATTTTCTTGATGGTGACATGGAACTCGACGGGCATTCTATCATTGGTCGAATATCGTTCATACTCGGAGAGCCTGATATCAGCGCAGTAATCATTCGAGGGATACTCTTCAGAGTATATGAACTCTTCTGCCTCCCAAATTTTGTTACCATCCGCAAACACGTCGAGTTCTGTCTCGATGGACCAGTCGCACGATTGCTCAGTGTCCACGCAATCCAGGTGAAAATCGATGTGGTTATTGCAAAGCAGTTCGTTTCTGACGAGTCGCAGTTGCCTGAACCGATGCAATTTTTTTTTTGGGTAGATCAATACTCGACCTACCACTGGGCGCCGTGATGTTCCTCCACGGGTCCAGTCATCTCAGTTCCATGCTCTTTTTCGATCAACTGATTTTTCACATCTGTGAAGATGTATTTCATCACGAAATGCTTCTCTTTCTCTTGGGCGACTGACATTTTCAATTTTTTCTTTGCTGAAAAAATAGACGAATTTATGTCGTTTTGATGGATATCGATCGATAATGAGCAAAAATCACTGAAAAAAAATCGAGAAATTCGAAAATGTCCTAGCTTTCCCCCCTGGAAGTTTTTTTGCCACAAAAATTAATGGGCGGAGCTAGCCAATCAACGTCGTTTGAAAACTGTTGCTTGCCAATCAGCGCACGGCAGAAGTTTGAAAAGCAGGAAATTTCAAGATTGTGCAGTTTTGCAGCCGATTTTCTCATTAAAACACATCCAACATCGCCTGCTAAGGGGAACAAGAGAAAAATTCAATTTTTCGGGCCGAATAAAAAAAAAGAAAAATGTTCGGCATAAAATTCTAGAACCGATCTCCAACCAGGCGAAAATTTTTGACATAAGAACACTTTATCATTAACAGCAACATAACAAACAAATTTAACAACGATATGAAAACATCGGGGGATTAGTTTGAGTTCAAATGCATAATAACTGATTTCTAGAAGACTTCTTAAATGACGAAACGCGGCGCGATCCCATGACGCAATCGGCGCTCGTTCTCCTCGCGCTTTCGCTTCTGAAAAATCACTTGCAACATTTTCTTTTTCTGATGCTCTTTACCCTGCACCCCTTGCTCTGATCATTGAGCTTGCAGACGATTTCATGATGGAAATCCTTCTCCTTTCTGGCATGCTCAGTGCTCCATTCACAATTCGAGCACATCACCTTCTCGCGCGGACAATGATGACGCTCATCCGGGTCGCACATGTCTAGACACATGAGGCATCGGTGTTGCTTTTGAAGGACGCGAATTCGCTGGGCGTAGTCTGGAACCGCCAGACAGGAGACGGACACGTGGTTTTTGGATTTGCAGAAAATGCACTTCGCCTGATAATCGAGCTCGGCGCGCGTCGGCGGCAACTGGCACTCGTCGGAGCGGACGATGTAGAGGAGGCCCACTGGCTTCTGATCGATGGGCACCACTTCTTCTTCTCGCTTCGGCATTTCGACATTTCCAGACGTCACCTCCTTCACACAATCTCTGCACTCTTGAATTGCCTTCGAGTAGGCTTTCAGCTTGGCCTTCAGCGCCGTTTCTAGGCTGGAAATTCGCTTCTCGACTTTCGAATCTCCCTGCTTTGCTGCAGTCTCCAACATATTCAAACTCGTCAGCACTTGCTCTCGGAGCTCCGTCAACGAGTGCTCCTGCTTCTGCTGAGCTTCCAGAACCTCAATTTTCTCGTGAATTTCTAGAAAGCCGCGATCCATCCAGATCTTCTGGCCGAAAATTGTTCTGGTGGTGAATGACGAGCTCTCCTTAACGATTTCTTCCAATTTTCGGTTCTTCTCGGTTAGCTCCGCCTCCAGATTCTCAACCCTCTCCTCCAGCTGTATCCGCTCTTTTATGGCGCTATTGGAGATTTCGAGAACCGCATGGTGCAGATTTCTGATGTCTGTCTGAAAGTTGGACACTTCTTCTCGCAGTTGGCGATTTTCATCGGTCATTGATTGGAGCACAGAGAATGGAATGGCTGGAAAGAAAAATCGTGATTTTTTATCCGGAATTTTCGCTTACTCGAAGACGCTGTCGCTGACGAATCCACGTTCTCCGAGATTCTCGCCTTCTTTCTCAACGGCTCCTCAACCTCCTCAACATCCTCATACTCAAAAACTTCCCGTTTTGGCTCGATTTCTTCAGGCGTCAACGCGTAGTTTTTGATGGGTTTTGAGTCTGAAACAATAGTTCCGAATTCAAATTCTCAAAATTTGTGATTACCCGAAGAAATCTTTATTTGTTCCACTGGCTCCTTATTCTCCACATCCTCGAAAATCTCCAACTTTGGCTCCAGCGCTCCTGGCGTCATCGCCCAGTTTTTGATGAGTTTTGAATTGTCGCCCATTCTGCAAATTTTCGGTCAGATTTGAAGCAGAATAAGAGAGAAAAATTGCGGGAAAATCGAAGAAAAATGAGCAAAAAAAGTTGAGCATTTTTGAGGTGGAAGAGTTTTTCAAACTCAGCCACCCAAAAATGGGCGGAGTCAACCAATCAGCGTCTTTGCAAATTTTTCTCTAACCAATCAACACCGAGGGAAAGAAATGCCATCTGAAGCAAAAACTTAAAAACTGAAAATCTTCGAACTACATGTAGAGCGAAAAAACAAACTAGCCTAATGCACCGGACTTCAAAAACTGTAAAAATGACGAGAATGAGCCGCAAAAACTCACATTTTTTCAAGATGACCTGACAAACTCCCTTGGCTGAAAGCTCGGCCACACAAAAGTGGGCGGAGTCAGCCATTCTGCGTCTTCTCGAGGCCATCAAACTCAATTTCAGCACGAATTTCTATTTTTCAGAAAACAGCAACAGGTTTATAACAAGTTTTCAACAAATTAATACAGTTTCAACAAATTCAAAAAATTAAAATGGTTTGGATGCAGCGAGCACGTCCTCTGGATATGGAATGTAGTAGGGGAGCTTTGGCTGGAAAAAATAAACTTTTTCGTATTGCAAACGAGCTCGAGCGCACCCGATCTCTCAGCCTCTCCTCCTCCTGTGCATCTCGCATCTTTTGGCGGTGCTTCAAAATTCGCGAGTGTTGCTTGATGAACTTTTTCGCTAGCTTCAACTCCTCTTCGATTTCCTCGAGCTTCGCCTCCAGAAGCTGCTCCTCGACATCGCATTGCATCAGATGACGCGATTTTCCACGAGATTTCGCCTCGGTTTTCTCCACTTCCACTTTCAGGATATCGGCACGACGACACTGAGTTTTGAGCTCTTTCACAGTCAATTTTGCGAGTTTTGCCATTAGGTCAGAGGCTGAAAATGCGCTCTATTGAGGATCCCGAAGATCGCAAACGTGCTCTGATGAGAATTCACCTTGTTTTTTGTCCATATCACCCACGACCTTCCGGAAATCCGATAGACTCAGCTGTTGCGTTGTCAACTTGGGAAGCAAAATTTTTGCAGTGATTTTCCGTTTTTTTCGCTGAATCTCTAGTTTTCGAGGAGCTCTGTCCGCTTTGGGCTCCCAATCTCCGATATCATAGACATTTTTGAATCTCTCCTCATCGGAATCCGGCTCGGATTCTGACTCCGACGATGCGGGATTCTCGACGTCCCAGGCGACGGCTTGACGAACGATGTGATGCAGAGAGTCGCACATTCTGGAACAAAAAATCAAAATTTCACACGATTTTCACCTGAAAAATAATCTCAAAACTTTGCGCGTTCGATCTTGGGTTTGGCGGTACGCAAATGTACGCAAACATCGCCAGCCTAGTTTTTTCGGCGGAACTTCAAAATCTTGCAGAAAAAGAATCAAACCGGCTCTAAACCTTCAAGGTAGCCTGAAAAAAACACTATTTACACAAAATTTCTTCATTAAAACGGGTAACAAGATTGTAATAATTGACAAAGAATCAGCATGGATGCTGACGAGCAGCTGGAAACAGGAAGACTTGTTGGGCGCGTTGATGAACAAGTTGGACCTGAAAATCTGGTTTAGCCGCGAAATTCGAATTTTAAAATCTCACGTCTCTGACTCGAGCACTATTCGGGATCTTTGGCACTGCTTGTGGCTGAACAACGTTTTTTGTAGTACTCAGAAATTTTCACCTTCGAAATTACCTTCGCCTGCACACGCAAAACCGGTTGATTATAGATCTGACGCTCGGGACTTGCAGTGGAGCGCGTTTGTTGAGCCGCCTGACTGTACGGTGCAGCGTACTTGCTGACGAATTGCGCACGTTGTACTGGACGGCGCACGGGTTGAATACGAATCGGTTGACATGGAATTGGACTCTTTGAGATTCTGCCGATATTCGCGATCCTCTTCTCGATAAAATCGAATCTTTGATTGAAATTTTGAAGCTGATGATTTTGAGATTCTATGATTTGTTGAGCCATCGCGAGTTTTCGCTCCATTTCAGCTATTTTTCGCTCGTTTTGTCGATTCAGAAGTTCAGAAGTGACGAGGCGAGTGTGTAGTTGGGAGAAGAAATCTGAAAGCTTCTGCTTTTTTTAGAATATTTGAGCGAAAATCACCTTGTCCGCTGGCGAAAAGTGTATCTGTGGAGAGTTCTGGTGTCTCTTGAGCTTCTTCTTTGATAATTCTGTCCATTTTGTGTCAATTTTTGGGTGAAAATGTTTCAAAAAATACAGAAAAAATTAATTTCGAAATGCACAATGCGCATGAACCGACGACAAAGTGCAGACAGCAGAATTTGAAAAAGCGCCACTTTGGCGTGTTTGCAGATGATACACACTGTTTCACGAGAAGATGCAGAAAAACGCGAAATATTCAAAAAACTGCAACATTTTTTTTTTCGATTTTCTCTGGCAAATTCGTTTTAAATCTTATCGCGATGATTTGAGCATATTCGAGGAAAATATAAGGTGTTATAAGATCTGAAATTGGTCTTGTAAGATTTGAAATTCTTCTAATAAGATTTGAAGACTTCAATAAGATTTCAATACTTTCTCATAAGATCTGAATATTTTCTGATAAGATTTGAAAAAATGACTTCTTATAAGATCTGAATATCAAGATTTCGATAAGATTTCAATTTTGAATTTCAAATCTTATCGAAATCTTGATATTCAGATCTTATAAGAAGTCAATTTTTCAAATCTTGTCAGAAAATAGTCAGATCTTATGAGAAAGTATTGAAATCTTATTGAAGTCTTCAAATCTTATAAGAAGAATTTCAATTCTTACAAGACGAATTTCAGATCTTATAACACCTTAAATTTTCCTCAAATTTGCTCAAATCATCGCGATAAGATTTAAAACGAATTTGCCAGAGTTTTTCTCTGTTTTCCAACTAAAATTTCGTCATTTTTCAGCACTCAAACTCTGAAAATGACCGAAATCGAAGGAACCAGCGAGATTTTTGCAGAATTCAACGAGCGCCACGTCGAAATACTCGCGAAAATCCACGTGCTTCGAATAGAGCTGCTAGAAACTCTTCCAGAAATAGTGAGCAAAATTTAAATTCAGAAACAAATTTTCCATAAAAATCGTTTTTTTTTACGCTTCCGAAGACCCAGAAACTTCACAGAACCCGCTGAAAAGTCTGATATGGTTTTATGATGAGCAAGAGGAAGAAATCGAGAATTTGAGGCAGGAAATTGAGCAAATAAGAGAAGTGTCGAGAAAATTGAAATGCCACCTTGACCAAACGTCCCCAGACGAGCGCTGCCACATCGACGAAATGCTCCTTTTCGGAAATCGAAATTTCCTGAGCATCTGGCGAAACGGCCAGTGCGATTTGAAGATTTCGAATGTTCGGGAAAGTGGCAGCGACAAAAAGTCGAAAGCGCTCCTCCGCATTCTCCAATACATTTTTGAAATTTGCGACTTTCAAAATCTCGTGGTCTACGATCTATCCGACGCATACACGCCCGTTTTTCAAGGCGTCAAGTTTCCACCAATTCGAGTCAAGAACTTCTTCTCGAAAAGCCTCTCCGATCCAGCGATTGGGATTTTGAAAATGTGCGATAAGCACATTCAGCTCGTCGAATTCGACGCCTTCGACTCATCGGTTAGCAAACTTCAGAAGATCACATCGGTAAATCATAAAAAAAACCACGAAAAAGTGTGTTTTTTCATCAAACTTTTTCAGGTTCGTGCGCCTCGTATGTACTTTTTGAACATGAACGGAAATCCAGTCGGGTGCACGGTTCTCATCAAACAGTGGATCCATTACAATCCGGGAATCGGCACGGAGCTCTCGATTCAACATATCGGCGAACTTGACGTCGAAAAAATTTTCCGCCGTTTTCACAAGTTTATTGTGTGAGTTTTCCAGCCTGAAGTCCACCCAAACCCATAATTTTCCAGCCGCCATCACGGAAAATGGTTGCGAGAAATGCGGACGTCGGAACCGAGGAAGAACGTACTCATCCAGCTGATTCCGTCGAAATCCATCATCAAGTGTACCGTAGTGCATCCCGGCGCCATTGGAGTTGTTTATGCATAAATAAAATTTTTTAATTTCTGTTCAATTTTGATTTTTTGTTTTTGTTGTTCTTTTGTTGCCATGATTTTTTTTTTGATTAATAATTTTTTAATTGAGAACTCCGAAGATCGTGAACGTGCTCTCATGAGAATTCACCTTGTTTTTTTGTCCATATCACCCACGACCTTCCGGAAATCCGACAGACTCAACTGTTGCGTCATCAACTTGGGAAGCAAAATTTTCGCAGTGATTTTCCGCGCGCTGGTATTGCTACCCCAACATTCCAGAGGTTCATTTGCTTTTTTCTCCCGTTTTTTTTTCGGCCGATTTTCGACCAGTTCTGCTCTTCCCAAAAACCACATGAGAGGAACCGAACCGGCGACCCTCCGATCGAAATCGGAAAGCTTTAGCCACTGAGCCATGAGGGCTCACGTGAAACGGAGGTTGAAAACACAACTATATACTTTCCAACTTTCAAAAATTTTGAAAATTTGAAACACGCTTTACACGTCTCAATTTTCCCTTTCTTTTCTTTCCAAACTTTTTCACAACTTTTTCAAAACAATAGTGAGAACAGAAAGTGATGTCTAGGAAATCCACGAACTCTTCCTTTAATTTTGCATAATACTTGCTCGGCTGCAGCAGGCAACTTTCGGACGAAGGTTAGGGGGGTTCGCCTAAGATTTCCAGATAAGCCGCCCAACCTTAGCCCAACCTTCGCCTAAAGTTTGCCTTACTTTCGCTCAGAAGCCGACCAGGGTTATCTTTCGCACGAAAGCTGCTCAAGTTCCGCTCAAAAGCCGCCAAACTGTCGCATAATTTCAGCCCAACTCTCGCCGTAAATAGAAATTGTAGCTTCACGACGAGAGTTGGGCTGAAATTATGCGACAGTTTGGCGGCTTGAGCAGCTTTCTTGCGAAATTTAACCCTGGCCGGCTTCTGAGCGAAAGTAAGGCAAACTTTAGGCGGTTGGGCGGCTTCTGTGGATATCTTAGGCGAACCCCGCCTTCGTCCTGAAGTTGCCTGCTGCAGCAGGGTGATCTAACTGACAAATTTGATTTCAATGTCAAATTTAAACCATGATACTGTATTTAAGTTAAAAAAGTTCAAGACTATTCATCGCTTGGCTAACTTTAGATCGAGTGTGTCGAGCTCTATCCTTGAAAATCCAAAATCTAGAAACAATCAGAATTTCTGAATAATCAAGAATCTCTGAGAATTTAGAATCTTTGTAAACTGAACCCTCGAAAAGGAAATTTCTGGCCACACCTTTTGTTCAATTTTTGAGTAGCTCTCCGGGGTTTTTTTCTAAGCCTGATACACAAAAGTGCACTACACTACACACTACACAGATACAATTTTATGTCAAAAAATTGGAAAAAAAAAACTTCTTTGAAAAAACAGGTTCAAAAAAACCACGGATATCTACTCAAAAATTCGAAAAAAGTGTTGGAAATTCAGAATCCCTTAGAATCAAGGATTGTCAATCCCGAAACTAAAATATTGAAAATTCCGAAACTCTGAAAAATGAGAATATTCAAGAATTCAATATCGATTTAAATGCAGAACCCATTGAAATGTGGAATCCATAAAAATTGAGAATTGTCGAAAATTCAGAATCCTCAAAAAAACAGAATCCTTGAAAACTCGGAATCCAATTGAATTGAGAATCCATGAAAAATCGGAATCCATTGAAATTTAGAATTTTCGAAAATACAGAATCCATTTAAATTCAGAACCCATGGAAATTCCGAAACACTGTCATTTTTTGGATTTTTTCTTCATTTTCGAGAATAAATGGCAAACACGTTCAATCGGCAACGAAGTGAAACTAAACAACAGATGCGATGGCATCCCACGTGTCAGAGAAGAAGGAACAAATTGAAAAAGAGCAAAAAATAGAGGGGTGCACGGCAATAATTCAATGAACCTTTGGAATGTTGAGGTAGAAATACTAACTCTCTGATTTTCCGTTTTTCTTTTCGCTGAGTTTCTAGTTTTCGAGGAGCCCTGTCCGCTTTTGGCTATCAATCTCCGATATGAAAGACATTTTTGAATCTCTCTTCATCGGAGTCTGGCTCGGATTCTGATTCCGACGATGCAGGATTCTTGACGTCTCAGGCGACGGCTCGACGAACGATGTGATGCAGAGAGTCGGACATTCTGGAGCTTCTTCTTTGATTATTTTGTCCGTTTGGTGTCGATTTTCGGTGGAATTTCTTCGAAAATCCAGGGAAATTCAATTTCGAAAATGTACAATGCGCATGAACCGGCGACAAATTGCAGACAGCATAATTTGAAAAAACGCCTCTGTGGCGTGTTTGCAGATGATGCGCACTGTTTCACGAGAGGATGCAGAATAAGCGAGAAAAATTGCAGCAGTTTTTCAATTTTTTCTTGTTTTTCAACTAAAATTTCGTCATTTTTCAGCACTCAAACTCTAAAAATGACCGAAATCGAAGGAACCAACGAGATTTTTGCAGAATTCAACGAGCGGCACATCGAAATACTCGCGAAAATCCACATGCTTCGAATAGAGCTGCTAGAAACTCTTCCAGAAATAGTGAGCAAAATTTAAATTCAGAAACAAATTTCCCATAAAAATAGTGTTTTAGGCTCCCGAAGACCCAGAAACTTCACAGAACCCGCTGAAAAGTCTCATATGGATTTGGGATGAGCAAGAGAAAGAAATCGAGAATTTGAGGCAGGAAATTGAGCAAATTTCGAATCTTTCGACACCTGAAAAATCGGATAGCGTCGAGTCGGGGATTATCGAGGAAATTTTCGATTTCGAAGAACCCTGGATTACCGATAAAACTTGGAATGAAGTGTCGGCAAACTTGAAATCCCTCCTTGGCCAAACGTCCCCAGACGAGCGCTGCCGCATCGACGAAATGCTCCTTTTCGGAAATCGAAATTTTCTGAGCATCTGGCGAAACGGCCAGTGCGATTTGAAGATTTCAAATGTTCGCGAAAGTGGCAGCGACAAAAAGTCGAAAGCGCTGCTCCGCATTCTCCAATACATTTTCGAAATTTGCGACTTTCAAAATCTCGTGGTCTACGATCTACCCGACGCCTACGCGCCCGTTTTTCAAGGCGCCAAGTTTCCACCAATTCGAGTCAAGAACTTCTTCTCGAAAAGCCTCTCCGATCTAGCGATGGCGATCTTGAAAATGTGCGATAAGCACATTCAGCTCGTTGAATTCGACGCTTTCGACACAGCGGACAGCAAACTTCAGAAAATTACATCGGTATATCATCAAAAAGCCCCGAGAAAACGTGTTTTTTCATCAAACTATTGCAGGTTCGTGCTCCTCGCATGTACTTTTTGAACATGAACGGAAATCCAGTCGGGTGCACGGTTCTCATCAAAAACTGGATTTACAACTCCCCGGAACTCGGCGCGGAGCTCTCGATTCAACAGGTCGGCGAATTCGACGTCGAGAATTTTTTGGGCCGTTTTCGCAAGTTTATTGTGTGAGTTTTTCGGCAAAAAACAGGGCTATCCAATCAAAAGCCTCGCGTTTTCGTTTTTGTGAAATTGCGGCTTTCCCGTTGAAGATGGCACTTCGGTGCAGTGAACGGCCCTGTAGAGCACAAAAAGTTACATATGTGTGCAAAGTTTCAGCTCATTTAAACAATCTCCCGAAGAGCCGTCCGGAAAAGCCTCAGGGCCTCAGGCCTTGAGGCTTTTCGGGCCGGCAGCCTGGGGCGTGCACCAACTGAGTTGAAAATTTGCACACACGTGTAACTTTTTGTGCTCTACAGGGCCGTTCACTGCACAGAAGTGCCATCTTCAACGGGAAAGCCGCAATTTCACCAAAACGAAAACGCGAGGCTTTTGATTGGATAGCCCTGACAAAAAATGAAATCCACCCAAACCCATCATTTTTCAGCCGTCGTCACGGAAAATGGGAGCAAGAGATGCGGACGTCGGAGCCGATGAAAAATGTGCTCATCCAACTGATTCCGTCGCAATCCATCATCAAGTGTACCGTAGTACATCCCGGCGCCATTGGAGTTGTTTATGCATAACTTTTTTTCAATTTCTGCTCAATTTTAATGTTTTGTCTTGTTTTTAGCCTTTAAAGCATTCTTTTGTTGTCATGATTTTTTTGTCGATTTGATTTTCGATAAATAATTTTTTTTACTCGCCTAAATTCTATATTCTCACTGCGAAATTTCGACTGAGAAACTTTGAGAATGAGCTGAAAAAAATAGACCAAAGAACAAACGGGAAAGGCTACTGTATTTAAAGGTGCATGCATATGAAGTGTGCGTCGGGACTCGAACATTACCCCTAGAGCGAATTTGCATCTATCAAAAATTCAAATTTTTCAGATCTCCGCCCATCTACATCCGCTATTACCATGGGCTTCAGTAACTTGTTGCCAGGTAAAAATTGAACTTCCGAACGAAATTATCAGTTGAGCGCGTTTTCAGACCGTCAAGAACGTCACCCACAGTATTACCAAGGCCCAACGGGAAGTCCAGGTGAAAAAATATCGATTTTCACTCAAAATTTTCAATTTTCCAGCCAGTTCTTCGTCAGAATGCTTCGTTCACAGTCCCATCTGCTCCCCATCTGAACACATGCCCGGCGCATGTTCGCTATACACTGCTGACGAATGGGACGAATAATTTCAATTTTTTGACACAATTTTTCGTTTCTTATAGATTTTTATGTTCAAATGTTTTATATATTTTTATTCCGCACGATTCTCATGTTCCACCCATGTATCATCTCCTCGTTTACCTTCGAACTTTTGACACTGAATTTTCGATGAAAGAGCATTCTGTGCATTTTCGCGTCGCTGTGTGCACGGCTCGGTGTTTGCGGACCTGGATGGTTTTTCGAATTTCCCAAGATTTTTTTGATAATTTTCTGTCGATTTTTCATCGTTTTGAAGCCTTTGCAATCATAAAATAGTGAAATTTCTGTTAGTTTTAGGTCCAATATGACCTCCACACCACTAACAGACGAGTCACCATGGAATTGGTGTCACATGCCGCCAGAGATCAAGATGGAATGCATTAAGCATTGTGGGGTTAAGGAGAGGTAAGAGTGATGTTTAAAAAACCAGATTTAACTGAAAACTAGCTCAGATCAACGTAAATTCCACGAAAATCGGTAAAAAACCTGCCGAAACTGATAAAAAACAGAAAAAGTGTCGGTGGATTTCGCCTTTATTTTGGTCAATGTTGACAATTTATTGATAATTTTAAACTAATTTTTGATTGATTTTCGTTAATTTCCGATTAATTTGGGCTAAATTTTGATCGATTTTGAGTGTTCAATGGTGGAATTTGGCCTAGCTTCGATTCTGGCTCAATTTTACCCATTTTCATTCAATTTTTCAGACTCCTGCTCCGCGCCACCGCTCGCACCGAACGCGCTCTCGTCGACGCCAAAAAAACCGAAATCCCTCTTCTCCGCGTCTCATTCGGCACATATCGATCGAAAATCTCCACCGGCCCGCACGTCAACGAGCTCACCGCTTTGCGCTATCCGTGGACCGAAAACAACCCCACGCCATGTCTGGAGCTCCTTCTGAAGACGTCGAGAATCGGCATCTTCCAACTGGCGTCCACCTCGTGTCGCAGTTTGACCCGCGGTTTCGTCGATAGAGATGCCAAGTATTCCGTGGAGATTTTCCAGCACAATACGGCTTGCAAACAGGACTTGGTGTTCTTTTTGAACGCGTTGGATTCCGAGAAAATCCAGTGGATTCAGATGAATGGAGACGACGTGGAGGACATGCCGACGATCGAGGAGATGGTCAAGATTCCGAATGTCAGTGGGGAAGGAATCGATTTTTTTATTGCATTTTTGGGTCTAATTTAGCGAGAAATCACATTCTATGCGACGAAAAAATGCAGAAAATTTGTCAAATTTTCATATTTTTCTCATTTTTTCCAGTTGATCAACTGCAGCTACTGGCAAATCTCCAACTATCACGGAACAGACAGCGCTGTCACGGTTGCTCAGGTTTGTGTCGCAAACGCGTTCTATCGAAGTTTCAAGAATATTTTTAACAATCTTTGCAGACCTGGATCGATATGAACGCGAGAATCGGCATGCGATTCCAGGTGTTGGCTCTCGAAGAAGGAACTGTTGAGGAATTCGTCTGCGAGTTCGAGGATCAAATTGTGTAGGTTTCTTTTGGGGGAAAAGTTCAAAATCTCAAGCATAATTCTTGCAGATACCAAGCCAACAACCTTATCAGAATCCATACAAACGACCCGAAGAAGCACATCATACTGGAGCTCGGACACCATGCTGTGGAGGCGGAGTCATTCAGAGGCGGGATCATATTCAAACGTCTTCAATTCCTACGTCTTCTAATGGTCTCCGCCGACTCGGAAAACTCGGATCAGGAGGAATGGGGTCAGACGGTGACATGGATGAACTGGCTGTGTCCGGGATACGAGTTTCCCTATGAATCGATATTCTGAAGTTTTACCGATATTTTTTATTAGTATGCATTTTCTTGCTTCTCGTTTTTCTATGCTAGAATGTGTTTTTAGACTCCTTTTTTACTATTTCACAAGTATTCATGTCTATATGCACTGTTTCCTCGTTTTCTGGAAAAACCTGAAATTTTTAAGAGTTTCAGGTTTTACGATTTTTATCTAGTTTTTTTTCGTTTTATAGTCCAAAGTTTTGGTTCCATGTGAGCCTTGGAGTTTTACATTTTTCGAATTTTTGCTTTCGGAAAATTTCGATTTTTTCCCCGATTTTATTGTGTCAAAACAACTGAATTCAATGAATTTTTCGAATGGGGACATTCTCTTATTCTTTTTTCCAGAAAGACTGACGATTTTTCAACTTTTTGACCGAAAATTTACGAAAAAGGAAGCGAAAATCGACAAAACTTTAGTATTTGTGCGTTTTGTCGTGGTGGTGTTTGCGGACACGAGACATCATAAACGACGCGCATCACAAATATGAGCAATCTTTTTGCTCAGTTTTTGCTCAAATTTTCTCGTTTCTTCTCTTCTAAACTTCTAATTTCCTTCAGAATGACTCCAAATTCTTCCGACGAAATAGAAGATCGAAAACCTGCAGAAAATTTCGTGTATTCTCCGATTAAAGAGCCAAAAATCGAGCCGGATTATGTAATCATTGGCGACGACGATGAACCTCCGCCAGCACCACCACCAGCACGGAAAAGAGCCTCGGGTGAGCCAGAAGATCGCAGCAATTTGAAAAATTCAGTTTTTTTCTGAGAAATTCGAAAAATAAATTATTTAAAAAAACTTTCCAGCTCCTCTCCCGCCCACTTCTAACCATCATCATCAAGTTTCTCCGAAAGTGCTCCAACGTCAACTTTCGGAGCTGAAGAAGCTCGCCGAGGGCCAGCAAAGACTCGAATCTCGAATGGACGAGATTCAAAAAGCTACGGAAGAACTGAAGCCGGTTATCAAGAACATGGTGAAGTTCATGCGGGACAATGTGGGCATTTTGAGCGAGTCGAGAAAGATGATCAACGAGGCGAAGGGACACCGCGATTTGTTGGAAGTGGTCAAGGTGCTCTTGTTGGACAAGACCGCGAGTTCTATGGTGAGAAAGAGGGCTCAGAAATTTTCGCTTCGAAAACCCAACTTTTCGTTCTAAAAAATTCAATTTTCCATCAAAATTTCACTTTTTCAGACCACCACCCACAACCAAGGACCGTCCACCAGTACTCCAGGTACCCCTGCTCTAACTCCAGATTCTCTAACCCAGACGATCACCTCACCGTCGCCACTATCAGTTTCTCAGAATCCATCGGTGAAAAAAAGGGGGCGAATAATGTTCTGGAATCTTCGATTTTCAGACCTCCAGCGAGCATCGCGTATTGTCTCCACCACCACCACCGCCACGGGTTCCATCGGTGAGAGAAAAGGTGGGTTTTCCGAAAATTTGAATATCTGGATTTGAAAATTCCTAGATTCTAGATTATATCATATATCGAGAGCCTCTAGATTCTAGACACTCCCCTATCGACTCCAGACGTTTTTAAAGATTTTCTGCATTTTCGCGTCGCCGTGTTTGCACACAAACTCGGTTTAGTGCAAACACCGTGGCGCGAAAATGCAGAAATCAGTCTAAAAAGCAAAGCAGACTGACAAAATGGGTAGAAAAAGAGTATCTTCTGGGCATCCGAAATTTTGAAATTTCGATTTTCCTCAGACATTTTGCGTCTTCTGCGACACGTCTTCGCATCACTCGAAGGACTGCAACACGTTCGACACGTCTCGCAAGCGTCTCCAACAACTCACCACCGTCACCAACCACTGTACTCGATGCCTGAGCCCTCGCGGTCATCCGAAGACTCGCGGAGCATGTCCGGCGGCGGAGCACAACGATTGCTCATTCTGCGGTGTGCGTGATGCAGACCATCACGCGATTCTGTGTCCGGATTATCCCCTGAGGACGGCGAAGGGCATGGTCAAGCCGAGGAATGAGGTGGGAATTTCTCGAAAAATTTGAGAATTTTGTTGAACTTTTCAAATTTTTTCAGCCAAAATCCGGTTGCCGTATCTGCCACAGGAATAACCATGAGACGAAGGAGTGTCAGAGAGACAGGAGAAGTTCTTCACGAGCTCCGAGAAGACTCAGAGCTGGTTCTGATGCTCAGAATCAGGAACTGGAGGTTGGGAGTTTTGGGAAGAGATGGGGCGAAAAAATCTCGATTTTTCCACTTGAAACGATTGACTTTTCAAAGTTTCGAACATTTTTTGCATTTTTGCGTCACGGTGTTTGCACAGAGACAACGAAATCTTGAATGTTCTGTACCGTGACGCAAAAATGCAGACTTTAGACTCCGCCCACTCTTGAGGCTCCTCCCACTCGAATGTTCCATGAAAGACTTTCAAAAAGTTATAATCCATTCGCCAACTGCCACGCAACGACACTACGATATTCTGTAGTTCAAAAAAGCGTTTTGGCGCTACAAAGTTTTCAATTTTTACCCAACAAAATTTCAAAATTGTGGGTGGAGCCTGAGAAAGGGGCGGAGCGTAAAAACTTCGAATCTTGACGTCTTTTCCAGCCCCACGGACTCCCTTGCATCTTCTGCGCTAGAGACAATCACTCTTCCGTCGAATGTCGCACGTACCGGACTGCCGATGCTCGTCAAGCCAGAGTTCGTCAAGAGCATCGATGCTCCATGTGCTTGAAGAGAAACGACAGCACGGACCCCTCCCATCATCCGGATTGCGAAAAAGCTGGCGACTCGTGCGATCACTGCTCCACCGACGAGCACACAGTGAATCATCATTTCTCGCTGTGCCCGAAAAACCAACTCGTCGTCGCTCAAAAAAGGGGCGGAGCTTCTGGAGGCGAAACTCTGAAAATGATGAAAAAAATCCGAAGAGCTCTTTTGGACAACTCGAATCCCGAATAATAATCATTTAAATGCATTTTTTATTAGTTTCAACACCCGCTGTACTGATTTTTAACCGATGAAATTCAATGTTTTTTTAGAATCATTATCCGCTGTTAATATAAATGAAGAATGTCGAGTTTGCCAGCTATCTTTCAAATTCTTGCCAGGTAATCCGTTGAATATCGCAAAAAATCTGTAAGAAATCGATGAAAAACCGGAAAATTTTTTGAAATTCCAACATGTTCCTTTAAACTACAGTACCGAATTGTTCGAATTTAGAGCCTGTTTTTAACTGATTTTTCTTGCGTTTTTTTCAAAAACGTAAAAAAGCAAAATCATAGCCTTTTCCAGTAAATAAGAACCAAAAAGTTCTTGAAAATCGATAAAAACTCGGAAAAATTTCTTGAAAATCGGTCATGCCCCTTTAAAATACGGTAGCGGAAGCTTTTCCAATTTTTCGAATTTCGTGATTTTCTTGTTCGATTTTCGCCATAATTTTTGTTGATTTTCAAAAAATTTAGTTATTTTTTCTTCGATTCTTTCAAAAAAAAATGTTTTTGTAAACAAAAATCAATGAAAATTTCAAAAAAACCGGAAAAAACTGACTCAAAAATCACTTTTTTTCGATTTTTCATTTACTCCCTCTCTTTTTTTTCAGCAGCTTCCCAATAACATGACAACCATCGATCAAGTCCGCGAGTTGATCAAAAAAGTGGGCGGAGCGTCTGCAGCGGGCGGCTACGCAGTCTGGTCATCGCAAAACATTATGGGATGTTTTTTGGACAGTTCGACGACGCCGAAAATCCTCGGCCCCTCTGAGGCCACTTTCGACATTCGTGGAAGCGGTTCTGGCGGTTCTGAAGACGTCACGAAGAAGCAGCAGGAGACGGAGGGAGAGCCAAAAGAAGTGGTGAGACCAGCGAACGTTTTTTGGCGCGGTTTTTAGGGCTGGTAGATCAAAATTTTGAGTCAAAAACCCCTATTTTACAGTGCCTCTTCTGCTCCTCCGCTGAGCACGTCTCCACGGACTGCGACGTCTTCTGGAACGCGAAACAGCGTCGAAAGCAGATCAGCGCGAAGAAGTTGTGTCTGAAGTGCCTTCAACCGAAGGATTCTGAGAGCCACGTCATCTGTCCATGGGAAAATCGAGAGTGTAGTTTGTGCTCGTCGAGCAGCCGAAAACACTTCCATCACTCGGTTCTGTGCAATGTGTACACCAGGGACATGCCGGAGTGAAAAATCGATAATTGATCTTTGTTGTTTGAAAATCTATGTTTTTTTTGTGGTTAAGCGGCATATGCGGAGTGTCGTTGTTTTTCAAAACGTTTATTACTGAATAAAAAATGATTCACTGAATCTACAGAAAAATTCCAGATAAATCACTACAAAGTCTAATAAGTGCCCAAAATCAAGTTCAATGTCCAAATGTTCAAATAGAGCAAAACCACTAAAAATGGGTAGACTAAAAAGTAAAGAATCGGAACCACAATAATCAGAATTCCACCAGAAATTCCTATTTTCTTCCAAAAGTTCCATTTTCGTTGCAATTTTTCCGCCTCGAAATTCGGACTGGATGTCGCGCTGGCGTAGTGTTCGATGATCTGAAAAATCCGCATTCTAGAGGAATGCAAACGCGCTCTACTGGGAGGCACTTCCGCCTTCAAATTTTCAAAATTTTTTGCAGTTTTTTTGACTTCAACGGATTGCTCACCTCCTATTACTATCTAAGTTGTCGAAAACACTGAGAAAAATTGTTCAAAACAATGAAAAATTCAAAATATTCGCCGGGGCTAAAAATTTTCCCACTAGAGCGCGATTGCATTTCTCTCTTTTGGAATCGGGGACAGTGGGCGGAGCATAAAAACGCAAGGTGCGGCACGAGGTTTTTAGTCTTTTGACAGTAAAACAAGTGAGGTCTCGCGCTTATTGCGTTTTTCGAAATATGCTCCGCCCACTCTTCCACGGAGACCTGGCGATAGAGGAATGCAATCGCGCTCCAGTGGGCAAATTTTTAGGCCGGCGAACGTTTTGAATTTTTTTAATTGTTTTGAACAATTTTTTTCAGTTTTTTCCGCACCCTGTGATGATAATAGGACGTGAGCAATCCTTTGAACTCGAAAAGACTGTAAAAAATTTCGCCCAAAGCATTAAAAAATTTGAAAATTTGAAGGCGGAAGGCGCCTCCCAGTAGAGTGAGTTTGCGTTCCTCTATCGCCAGGTCTCCGTGCTCTTCCCGATTTCCGTGAGGCCTCCAAAATTACACGATATATCCGCAAACACAACGACGCAAAACCTCACAAAGTTCCAACGTATTCTCACCTGCGGCATAGCACTGGGATACGGATCGTAATCCAGCTCCTCCTGCGCTCTAGCGATACTAAACGTGTTGTTAGTCAACAAAAGATCCGCCTCCAGAACGCTGATAAACGGGTCGACTTTGAAGTAGTCGGCGAGAGTTTGTGCATAGAATGCAGCGTATCGAAATAGGAATCCAGGAATCACGATCATCTTGTCCGGGTAACCAAGAGCCAAGTTGAGAGGCGCCCAGAAAGTGAACGTGCCAGTTTGCTCGCGATCCATTATGTGGTAGGTCTGAAACGTATGCCGATGTCTGCGATTTCGCGTGAGCTACGAAACTCGGCATCAGATTTGACGCCATGCGCATTTTTTTGGCTCAATTTTCGTATTTTGGCGTCAAATCTGATGCCGAGTACGTATTTTTTGATACGCTCGCGCAAAAAACCCCTATTTGGTGTCAAATCTGCTGCCAAGTCGGCAGTGCTCGACGCAAAAATGCACACAAACCTGTCCATGTTTACAATCGCTATGCCTCAGAGCCAACTCGGCCTTAAGCAGCCCTTGCACACAGTTATCCACACTGGACAACTGCGTTTTCGCCTCCACACCTCCACTCGTCGCCATCGCAATCCACCATCCGGATTTTATGAAATCCTACAAGAAAATCGGTGTGTCCGGATGTCCGAATGCCAATCTCACCAAAGCTCTCTCGGTCACCCTCTTCTCGCCCACCCCATAGATGCCGTTGAAACGGAGCACTGTCGTTTTGAAGTTTCCCGTTGAGGCCTTCCTAACGATCTGCTCTCCGTGACACTTGGACTCGCAATAGTAGTTGTACCACTGTAATTACAGTAATCTTGAGATTTCGGATTACTGTAGACTCACATTCTGCGGGTACGGTGTCTCGGATTCCGTGGAGTCCAAGAGCGGTTTTCCGGTGAAAATCACGCCGACTGATGAGGTGTAGATGAATCGTTTTACGTTTTTCGTCTTACAAATGTTGATCAGGTGCATCGTCCCCGTCGAGTTGATATCCATACACATCGAGCGGTCTCTCTGGAAAACGAGGGGGCGGAGCTTATGGGGGAAAGGGGCGTGGCTTCTTACCGCATACTGTCCCGTCATTCCAACGGCTGCCAGATGGAATACTGTATCCACATGTTCTAGAAGTGAATTCATGATGAAGACGTCACAGAAGGAGCCCTGAAACATTAAAAAATTTTAGGGAAAAAATTTCGAAAAATTTTTTTTTTTCGAATTTTTTCTACCTTCACAAATGCACAATAGTGCTTCAACATGTCCACTGGAGGTTCGATGAGGTCCAGAAGAATGATTTGAAGATGATCTTGAATGCGTTTTTCGACTTCAGAATCCAAATCGAAAAAATCTGGATTTTCAGAATTTCGAAGTTCCTGGAGAATATTCTCGCAAATCATTTCGACGAGTTTTTGCACCAAATGGTAGGCTAAATGACCAGCACCACCAGTGATAAGAACTCTCCACGATCCCTGCTTGATTGGAGGAATTTCTGAAAATTTTGAAAAAAAAATTTTTTGACAAAAAATTTTTTCCGAAAAAAACACGATTTTCTTCGAGAAACCCACCTGGCTTTGGCAAAACTTCCAATTCTTCGGATTTATTTAGTTTTCGGAAACTTTTTTGAAAACTTGGAATTCTCTTGAAACTCTTCCGAAACCTCTTGGACAGTGATCGGACCAGCATTTTTGTTCTCGAAAAATCTGAAAAAAAAAATTTCGAACAAAAAAATTTTCGTCTTTTTATACATTTTTCCTACTGTATTTCTTATAACTATACACTTTTCTTGTTATTGCTCATCATAAAAACAACAACAGTAAAGAGAAGTAGACAGTACTACGATAATTCAATTAGAGCTCACCTCTTTCGAAGAATTCTTCTTCCTCATTTCTGTTTTTTGAAAGTGAAAAACAATGGATAGTAAAAAGCAAAAAAAATGCGTCTGTTATTTGAGCATCAATAACACGAGAAGAGCTTACCTGAAAGCCTTGAAACTAGTGTTTCCTGCTCATAGTGCTCCTGCTCACAGTGAACTGGCTGAATATGCATGCAATCGCGTTAAAGTTTTCAAATATAGTTTGAAAAAAACACACTCCGCGACGTATTAGGACCCGAGGATTCCGAATCTGTGCTCAGTTTTGCTGTATCTCAAAAATTGAGCGAGTTATAGGTGATCGAATATCACCGTGGTTTAAGGCACTTCATTGAGATTTTTGAAAAGTGGAAGGATAGAAAATTGAGAGGGTTCGGAGAATTCCCACCGTGTGAATATTGAGCAAATCAGTTAAATTGAAATAAAATGAGAAAAAGGGATAGATTTTATTGTAGAGTTTCAGAAAATCACGAAAAATAGGTTTTCGAGCCAAACCCTCTCCAGTGAAAAACCTATATTTTTTCTAGCCATGTTTTCAGGTCGAAAATAATCTCACTAGACGTAATTTGGCCTGAGAATTCCAAATCTGTGCTCAGATTTGCTCTGTCTCCAAAATTCACCGAGTTATGGGTAATCGAATATCACCGTGGTTCAAGGCACCTCATTGAGATTTTTGCAAGTTCCGAAAAATGGTTGATCAAAAAAATGAGCGCGTTCAAGAAAATCCCACCGTGTGAATAAAGATGAGCTCATTTAAATTCAATTAAGCAAATAAAAAGGGATTGTCATCTTTGAAAATCTCGCGAAAATCGTGAAAATAGGTTTTCGAGACAAACCCTCTCCAGTGAAAAGCCTATATTTTTTCTAGCCATGCTTTTGGGTCGAAAATAATTTCACCAGACGTAGTTTGGCTCAAGGATTCCAAATCTGTGCTTAGATTTGCTCTAGCTCAAAAATTGAGCGAGTTATGGGTGATCGAATTTCACCGTGGTTCAAGGCACCTCACTGAGATTTTGACAAGTTCCGAAAAGTGGAAGGTCAAAAAAATGAGCGTGTTCAAAAAAATCCCACCGTGTGAATGAAGATGAGCTCAATCGATTTGAGTTAAGCGAAAAAAAAGGGATAGTCTATTTTGTAAATCTCGAGAAAATCGTGAAAATAGGTTTTCGAGGCAACATATTATGTGTTAAACATCGAACATTTTTCTATCCATGTTTTTGACTTGAAAACAAT